>JBBPLT010000971.1:0-10347 GCA_038089955.1 Strobilomyces dryophilus | reverse complement strand
GAGGGGTGGCGCGTCGTTGGGGTCCAGATATTCATACAGGACTTCTCCTGGCTCTGGCATTTCACTTATGATCAACTGCTGGTTGATCAGGACGGGGGGGTTGATCTGAACGTTCTCTAGGAACCTCAGATCTGCCGACCTTGCGTACAAAGTGAAGGCAGGCTCGTCGGACGGCACGTAAGATAGATCTTCCCACAGACAGGGCGTAAGATCTCTTTCAAGCTCCCTCAAGAAGCTTGAGAAGGGTGAGTGGGGCAGAAGCAGCGGAGCTGGGCTCCAATCAGAAAAAGGGGTGAGAGAGGGGGACGGTGTATGCTCTTCAAGTGACTGCTCCCGATCAACGTCTGATTCGGTGAGCACGTTCCTGGCATCTTCCTCAGAGACCACTACTCTAGCCTTGTATGGGTGTGAGAGCCACAGAGGGGGTAAGTGCGAATCGGCTGAGAGGAAAGGTTGGAGGGTCGCGTGAAAGCGGATAGGCACTAGTGAACTCCATTGAGCCTGTGCGCTATCTCCTTCGAGGAACCCGGCACACACTTGTGATGTGGGATGCGAGTGGGAGAGCGAAGAGGTTGGTAGTCGGGGACGGGGGAGAGTCTAGTTCAAATGATACAACCCTAAGACCAAGATAGTCCTCGAGTTACCACTTGTCAACCAAAGCTCTTTGGAAGGGGAAGAGTATTGGAATCTAGGCTGGGGCCTTAGAGAGGAGGATACCCAAGTGAACTAGACTGGGGATGCCAGTTGTCGTCCGCTGGGTTTATATATTCATGGAGTACATAGGTTTACATAATACGTTTCGTCTATAAAAGTCCATACCCTGTGCCCTGGGCACAGGAGTGTGGCTGAAATGTGTATCAAGGGTGAAACATGTGTTATGGGAATGAAAGAAGAGAATCATACCACAGCCGTGCGGCGGTGGGAGAATGGAAGAGAAGCATGGGGAATGGAAGGGAAGCATGCACAGCACCGGGCTGTGTCAAGGGATGCGTCAAGCATGGGTGAATGATGAAGGTGAAACGAGTGACGGTGGTGCAGAGATCAGAGGGCAAGGCTGAGGCCGTTGATCCTGATGATAAGATAAAAGGATTAGATAAGATGAAAGATAAGATAAGAAGGAAAAAGAAAAAGTCGTTAAGTCCATTATAGATTCGTTAAGTCTGTTATAGATGCTGAACATGGGGCAGTGCTCATAACATATATGATATGGATTAACACTAATGCATCTGGCTGATCCTGTTTTGTAACCATTACTGGCCATGATCCAAAGGCAATAAAATGAAAGGAAACTAAGTAAAGGGGAAAAGAAAAGTCAGCATTAATAAAGAAGTCAAGAAGACTCACTAGGAATAATGGCTCTACTAAGTCTGCTAATGAAAATGTAGAGACTGTGGTCAGTGGTAATGATATTTTGGAGAGTGAAGAATGATGATAATAACAACCCAGATAAGACTGAAAGGCATCATAAAGTTGAGGCTGAAATAAAACTCATGATGATGAGCTATAAAATATTATTATAGAAAGCAAGCTTGGAGTGAAGCAAAACTTATATCATAATCTTGGCTAGCAAGGCCAAAGAGATGGTTAATCTCAATAGGCCAATCAGCAGCTTCATTTCACCATGGAAGAAACTGTTGCACTTCTTGCTGAATAAGAGTCTTGTGGAATAATATGGTTTCACCTTGATTGATGAAACATTATTGGAGTGGAAATCAATACTGATAAGCTTGTTCCCTCATACTATGCATAGCTTTGCTACAGCCACAATTATTAAGGCATCAATGATTATCTTTTATTGACTCAAGCTCATCTATTGTTAGTTACTTGGTGGTGAAATAGTCCTTTGGCTCTATTTGCAGGTATACAAAACTTACCAAGTATATTTGTTGAATAATGTAACTGGAGGTGTGATAGCACAAGATGAACCTAAACTGGACCTAGATATCCAGGTGGTGTTCGTTTATCCTTAAAGTCTTGTTAGTTATCAGTTCACACTTGTTCGTGTCGCTAGCTTGTACAGGTGGCACTTACCATGGTAAGGCAGATCCACCATGTTCCAACTAAGGCTCACATGGTGGAGTGGTAATGCCATGCCTTGAATGTGAATATATTCTAACAATATCATAAGAAAACACATATTAAAGACTTGGATTTTTCTGAGGTTTTACTGCAAGAAAATCAGCTGTGCCTGAGGATTTGCTACCAGTTAGGTATTTGAAATGTTGACATTCCAGAGCAGTTTGCATTGCATGACATGATGCCAGCATCAGGACCAGATGTCGTAATGAAAGCCAAATCTATTGCACATCTTGAAAAACAAGTGGAGATATATCTAGCATAAGTCAGTATATACCAAAAGTACAATATGAACAACACCTTCAAGTGCATCAAGCAAGAGATAAGAGATAACAACATCAATGAAGACATTAACAACAATAACACCAGCAATGACATAAAAGACAGCAATGGTGTTCACCATGTTGACATAGAGAAGATCATGATAGACACAGAAGGGCCTCTATTATCTGAGGTCACTGAGTGCAATGAGCACATATCATTGGCATGTTATTATTAGTGTCTCTCATATCTCAATATACTTACTTCTCTTTGACTTATTTAGGACAATGCCAGTATTAACTTTGCAATGTCAACTCAATTGGTAAGCTCCAGCCTTTCATACATAGATCTTTATAATATAACTGAGAAAGACAGAAGTCATATCTGAATATATATAGCTAAGCACAAAACAATACTTAATATTGTGAGAAAAATATTCTGTCATCTTTGTAATTTCTTTTTTTCTAACCTATGTTCATTTTATCATGCTCGATAGTAATAACTAGCAGTCTTAGATAACTATCACTCTAGGCCTTATTTGGTACCACCAATATTCATTACAGCTCACTCAAGTAAGCCAGCACCACTTTTCTTAACATGCACACATGACTACAAGTCTTAAAGTACTTAAAAGTGCTACCACCTTTAGAGCTAAATCCAATTGCCATGCTAGCAAGCATCAACCTGCCACAGCTATTCTAGCTCTACTTGATTGACTGACCTGACAATGGCCAGTCTATGAGAGTTAATAAAGCTGAGTGAATGATATTTTGCAACATCCTTGCTGCCTAGCATGAAGCTAATACAGGATCTAATGAGGAGGACAGCATAGATGAAAGCACCAGAGACCAAATACAAGTCCAACTATAGAGGGAGATCTAGAACCTGGAAAGCAAAACCACATGAAAACAGGCACCACTGTTGACTCATCTACTTTCTAAGTAACTGGAACTAAGTCCTTTAATGAATGATTAATTGCAATGTGCTGAGAACTGCTATTGAAGGATAAGTGCCCTAAGTAGGTCTAAGCAAGCTCAAAGTCAATGAAGAATTCCTAGGCTCATGCTCCTAGGGTAAAAAACAGCAAAGTCTAGATATGGGCCAGAAAGTAAGTACTTTTGAAAAAGCCAAAAAGTAGTAACAAAGAAGATGCTTGTTATATAGGAATCCTGCTGCCTGGAAAACTGGTTCATCAGCTATGAAGTCAGCTCAGTGCTCAAGCAAAGGGGTAGTAAGCCACCAATTTGCCATTAACATCAAGATGTTCTTTAAAATGCTAAGGTGTCAGATAAACAAGGTGCTGGGGAAAATAGTCTTTGACTATTGATATGGATACCTGCCATATTCTAGATACTTCCATAGACTGGATGAAAATAACTATATGTCTACCATTAGACAAAAGGCATATGCTTGCTTTGCTTCAAGAAGAGGAGATATGAAATAATCACCATATTTTTAAAGAGCTCCATATGTTCAATAAGCTGCCTTTGGTTTGCATGAACTTAAGCTGATGGTCAAAAGTAATTGGCACTTGCTGGCTTTTGATAAATTTAACCACCTAATGGTTGTTTATGCATATAAATTTCTTTGGGTGGTGAAGTGAATATAGAATCTCATGACCTTTTCAAGAACTGGTTAAAGAGCACCAAAGAATAAGCCTAATAAATGGAGCCATCTATCTGATCACCTCAAGAAAAGCATGTTTTTTTCTTCTAGGCATTTATTGGTAGTATTATCCTATGATAAGTCTAAATTTGATTTTTGGAGCTTTCAGATGGTAGCTAATTGCCCACTATTCTAGTAGCCTACTATAATTGAGCAACATCAAGGGCTAAGTAATGAGTGAATCAAGTTAAAGCTGATTCAAGAGCTTATATAGGTTTTTATTGTTTTTATTGTTTTCTTGTTTTGTTCTCATTTTTTTCAGGAACTTTGTTTGCAAAACCTTGGAGTTCTATTTTCCTGACTATCCAGTGTGCTTTAGGCATGCAGTGAATTACTGGAAATTTGAAATATTATAGCATTTTTTGACTTATTTTTTAATTTCTATCCTAACATTCTCTTCCCTGGAAGCAGAGTCAGCATGGTGCCTCACAGCATACTATAGACTAGAAAAAGGTGAATTTCTAACTTCTTGATTGGTTTTTATATAACTTTTATATTAAATAAATTTGAATCAGAAACAAGGGGATAGCTGGTGATTTTGGAACTTGGCATCATTGTTCTTTTGCTTTATCCATTAGTCATGTCATATAATTTTAACATTGATATCTGTGGTATATCTTTTTTCTGAATTCCACCTCTCTTTATTTTACTAATTCATGCTAGATCTTGATATAGTAGCAAGTAATGCTTCTCTTAATTTATCTGGGCTTGAAGAGTAGTATTCCAAGTGGAGTGATAAGTGTGTGAGGGTCAAGGAAGTCTTGTCTAGTTTTTAACCAGGCAAACATAATACACATTGCCAAATTGTACAATGATACCATTTGTGAAGCTCATAAAGATGGTGTAGATGCAACCACCAATTTTAAGCAAATACAAATAGGTATTTTCAACTAGCTATTTTTGTATTCTCTTGATTTTTCATACATGCACTAATAATCAATTTTAAAGTCTAAATCCATAGGGCTCAAGTGCTAAACATTTACTAATTATATTACAAAAAAGATACCTTCATCCATTTTCCATATTGAATCTTTTATACTGAATCCTGCATCTCAACATGATAGCTTTGCTTTTCTGTTTAGTATACTCATATACAGTATGTGGTTAATGCCATTATCTAGTAGGCTTTAGGTAGGCAGTATTAAGCTAAGGCTTTACAATAATTATCTGATGTATATAAATCACACATACTGATCCTGCTATCTCATATCCTTATATGAATCATACTTTCAACATAGTAGATGGCATTGCAATAGACTCCAACATTTTGTGATGCCTTTTCTGCAATCAAGAAGGCATATCTTTAGTAGCCCAAGCATTGCTGAAAAGACAGCTTATGAGTAGGCAGGCCATGCTGGGAATATAAGTCTATGCAGGCACACCTACAATTGAGATTAATGGCATAAAGTGTGGCACAGAGACCTCTTTGGCACACAGTTCAGTAATCCTGCATGCTCAGTCCATGGATCTAGTGGGTGGCTAAGCACCCCAACCAAGCTTCTCACTCTCAACACTTAGCCACCCACTAGATCAACTCAAGATGACTCTGAAGTCCACTGTGAGCAACCAAGGAGGAGGACATAGTGGACTCCCAGGTTAGATGTGCTTCAGCAACAACAAAGGTAAACACAAGCCACAATGTGGCTTAGAGTGAAGTCAAAGGCCTATAAAGGCAACACTAAGGTAGGAAAGTCCAAGAAAGTGGATATAGGATAAGTTCACCATGGGAAATCCAATGGTGATACATAGAAGTCAAATAGAGTCTAGTGAAGTGTTCAAAGAGGTGAGGAATTACAAAACCTAATACTTTCTTCTTAAGGCCCAGCCTAGATTCCAACTTGCACTTTATTTCCAAATTGGTAACCTCAGGACTAGTATCTTAGGCTTATATCAAACAGTTTACCCACTTGAATTAATTGAACATGGTCATAAGTTCATGAAGATGAATCTTGTCATTCTAATAGAATATTAACTTCTACTCAATATGATCCAGCTACCAGATTTGTAATAAGCCCATTTTGAAATGCAATAAAGGATACATGGTATTTAGAGAGCCTACATACAGTTGAAAGTGGAATGTATTTTCTTTGTAAACCATAGGAAAAATGATTATAGACTTTGTACTGGTCTTTATCGAACTAACAGGTGGCAAAGAAGTCAGGTAAATGCAATATTGGAGTTTAGTCAGATAGCCAGTGACATGTTTTAATTTTTAATGGCCATCACCCATTGGTAAGTATAAGAAAATCCACTGGGTTTGTATATTCAAGGAGTATATAGGATTACATATGTATGGATTTTGTCTATAATAGTTCATGCCCTAGGTACTGGGCAAAAAATTGTAGCATGGAATACATATTAAGGATTAGACATAAATGAAACAAAGATGAAACATATGCACAGCTGTCCAGTGGTGGGAGAATAGGATAGAAGCATGTGAAATGTAGTAATAAAACATAATAGAAGAGATGCATACACAGGACTGGATCAAGTCTCAGTCAAGCACGGTCTTGATCTTTTTCCTCAAGAATGCTGTGCATTCTTATCTTATCTTATCATGGTGTGGCTATGCCCCCACCTTATCTTATCTCTTATATGTGACTGTGCCACTATCTCTTATCTTATCTATGGCAGTGCCACAGTTATCTCCTTGATTAGATAGAGGCAGTGCCTCTATCTCCTGCCCCTAGACTGTTGTCACTCATTCCACTCCTCCCCTGAAGCCTTTAGCAGCAAACCCTTAGAAGTGCCAGCAGTGCTGCCACACCCCCACCCCTAGAGAGCTAGATCTTCAATCTAGACTCCAACGACTCATGGTCAATAGCCACAGCCTTGCCCTCTGTCCATGATGTCACCACCCTCTTTCTTATCTATCAGAGCTATGCCCTTCTAGACCCTTATCTATGAAAGCCTGGCTGCTTCTACCCCTATGCCTGGTAGGCTGCACCTCCTTCTGCCATCTTACAGAAACACTAGCTTGCTTCTCATGCTTCTCTTCTGTGAATCTTAGGGAAAGACATGGGTAACCCATGGGTATCAAATTCTCAACCCGTACCCATACCCATGTCTAACCCATACCCACGACCCATGGGTATCTGTT
Organism: Strobilomyces dryophilus; assembly: GCA_038089955.1. Lineage (NCBI taxonomy): Eukaryota > Fungi > Basidiomycota > Agaricomycetes > Boletales > Boletaceae > Strobilomyces > Strobilomyces dryophilus. Next base: position 3,245 of record JBBPLT010000971.1, on the reverse strand, counting down.
TTCGTGGGTTGACCCATGGGTTCCAGGTCATATGTACAATAGCCATGCAAATTATGTATATGTGTACTACTCGACAATGGCATCCTATCCATCAGGGAGCACTACATCTACATCTCCATTGACATCATCCATAACTACTATCTTCTTGACATCCACATTCTTGACGAGGCCCATCGAACTCCACAATCTGAGGCAGAGCAGTGCGTGCACACTTTGACTTGATAAGCAATTACAGACATGCAAGAGGACGATGTGGCCACGACTAAAAAGACACTCTACATCAACTGACGTAGCTACATACATGTGTCAATACCAGAGTGCGAAATGAGTAGACGACTTATCTGGGATGCTCAGATAATCAATAGCCATGCAAAAGAGATGCAGGAATGTAGCACGATTCTTGATCCACCATTCCAATGCATCCGTGACATCCTCGATGTTAGTGGCAAGGTAGGCATCAAGTTCATCGTGCGCAAGCTTTGGCTTTGGCTTGGCCAGGCACGGGAGGTTGTCGAACACATTGCTCAATACCTGCCTCTCGAGGGTTGTAGCTGTTGCGTCGTTGGTAGGGGTTGGCATGGAATAGGAGTGGTACAAGTTCTCATAGATGTCCACTATGAGCTGCCTTGCCATTGCAACCCAATCCGTGGGCCAATTAGTGGTCTTGAAGTACTGGAGTTTGTGTCGAGGGTGTAGAACTGTGCAACGTTGTCAAGTGCTTGAGTGTTAGGGCATGAGTACATACCAATGGCAATTTGATACACGTCAGACGAGTCGGTGAGCGAGTAGTAGCGATTCAGTGTCATTTTGGCAAGTTTGAGGGCAGCACGGATGGCCAGGCTGAGTGATTTGCTGTCTAGCACTCCATTCGTGAAGGTCTCGTCTATGTAGTCCATGGCTGGGATAATCATGGTGAGATTAGGCATCGAGTGTGAAAAGAACGATGTTGCGTCCTTCAGAACCTGTCCATTGTGATATTAGTAAGCTGAAATGCTGTGCAGTGTGTGCTCACCTTGAGGATATTGTGCAGCTGCTTTAACAGCTCCCATTCCTCGTTGCCCAGTGTGTATTGATTCACTCCCAGCTTGTTCTTGTCAGTGATCACATCAATTCCAGCCTGGTACTCCAGCGCGAAGTCCAACATATCAAATGTTGAGTTCCAGCACATTGCCACATCCCATGGGAGAGTCCTGATGCTCATTCACAACCCCTCCATGATCTCTTTCCAGGTGGGCAGCAACTTCATACTTGAATGTATGATTTTGAAGGCCAACTTTCGGATCTACAATCAACCGGCATCGAGGTAAGTCCATCACCAAAACAGTTTTTCAACTAACCTTTGCAAGCATTAGTCAGAGCAGCTCAAGATGCGCATCCAGTTCTGTGTGCTCGTCCTCGGTCAATGTTTCAAGTTTGTCAACCCATCCTTCGACATCATCATCCGTCAGATCCCTGGCCTCTCCAGTGCTGTCTCCGGCCTCATATCTCATCTGGTAGGCATTGAGCCTCATCTGCAGCTCCTCAATGTTGGATCCATCGCCAAGCTCCTTCAATACATCAGCCAAACCCTCCTGGTTCCTATTTCCCTTCTTTGTTGGTAAGTCGAATGCCCGGATTAACATTTTTGCTACCAAATTGATGATGTGCAGGAAACAGCGCGTTCGTGCCCCTTCACTGCCGAAGTGTGCCAGACGATCAGCTAATTCAGCCATCATCATGTCATTGGACGATGCATTGTCCGCTGTCACACTCAAGATCTATTGTCATGCATCAGATAAGTTCACGAACGATATCCTTCAACCTAGATACCTTATCTGATATTCCAAACTCGGTCAGGATGTCTGCAAACACATCCACCATGTTTGCGCCACTATGGGACTATTGTACATGGTGTTTCGATCAGGTATGTCATTCGTGATGTCGTTGTAACATACCATAGCCAGCTCAACCACATCCAGGACCATGGCAAGCGGCTTGCCCTCGTGCACCAGGTGGACCGTCACAGCCACAAATGCTATATGGTTGGGTGACGTCCATGCGTCAGTTGCAAAACTGAGCTTGCCATCATACTCCTGGTACGTGCAGTGTTATTTTCACTCAACAATACACTACGACTTAACTCACCTGTAACATTTTAGCAATCCACTTACGTGCGTTGGCAAAAACAAGCCGAATATCACGCAACACCATTTTCGGGTGTGGTAAGTAGTATTTGGATCGCCCTGTTTTCATCAAACACTGAAACCCCTGGTCACTGATAATGTCAAATGGACGCAGGTCTTCCAAAACCCAGTGGACAATCTTTGCCCTGGGTACCAACATGATCAGTCAATGCCAACGACCACATGATGCAGATACAAGCGTGCACCGCATCTCCGTTCAAGTATGCTGTCTGTGCATGTAAATAAAGCCCCCTTTCCCCTTCTGCTTGAAGGCAACTGATATTGTCCCGTTTTCAGTGTGATCTTTAATAGCTTTCCATGCCATTTCAAGGTCCTTGGCATCACCAACTTCATTCAACACGGTTTCACCCCAGCACAGGTGGACGTGCTTGTGCATGTTACCTGTTGACACCCTGTCACTCTTGTTGAGGTAACAGCGGACCTTGTGGTTACAACCCTTTGCAAGGCACCTGAAAACATGACTGCGCTGACTGTCGACATATTCAATATCGGGAACTGGACTGAAAAATGCATATATGGGTGAGTTCCCGTTCCTCATCATTCGTTCTGTGTGTGATCTGTCAGTCTCACAAACTTGAACAGATTGGATCCTCACGAAGCTTGGAATTGAAATCCTCTTCAACCTCACTATCACTATCTATTCTTGGTTTCTTGGCCTTGTGCTTGCCTTGTTTCGCCTTTTCTTTACCTTGTTTCTGCTCTGGCTGCTCTGGTACATCAGCAGCTGTATCATGGATGTTGTTGGACTGTGGTCGGACATGTTTTTTATCAGTCGTTGGGCTGCTAGGTGCTGACTCATGGTGAGTAAGAGATTGCCCTTCCTTGTGAAGCTAAGAACCTCCATTTGCCGTTGCAGGTTCCTTGGATCTCACGGATTTGGTTTGGTTGGGTGTGAGGAGGGCTTGAGCCTTCTCTGTGGGACGAGATACCTGTTTGGAAGGCATGGTGGGAATGGTGGGAGTACGTGGGGATTGGGTGACTTGTAGATCTGAATTTGCTTAGTCTGGACATATTTTAAGTTTGATGAAACTGTATAGTATCTGTCAACTGCCGAGTTATGCA
>JBBPLT010000970.1:0-10364 GCA_038089955.1 Strobilomyces dryophilus | reverse complement strand
GCTCGGCCATGAGCGAGTCGCGTTTCGTGCGGGCGGGCGGGAGAGAGCCGGCAGCGAGGAAGGCGCGGGAGGGCGCGCGCGACGACGACGACGACGAGGGTGCGCTCATCGTCGGTGGTACAACGAGGGCGTGGGAAATACGGACGGACGACTGTCTCCGTCGTCCTCGTCAATTCAGCGTCGATGATCAAGCCAAATCACGCGCTTTGAATGATCGTCTCTCCTGAGTCCTTACGCCTATGTACGGCTTGAACTCATAGCAATCGCGAGGTCATGTCGGCGTCTTCTCGTACGGTAGCGAGCGATGCACTGCCAGTCGTTCATCGACATCTATCTAACAAGTCATCCACCCTGCTCCGAACAGAACCAAAAAAAAGAATTTCGTCAACGCAGTTAGTCACAGTGAGATTCCCGCTAGTAGAGTCACCAGACTGAGCGGAACAATGCAAGGATCGTAGTCTCATGTGATGATGTACTTGCGGTGGCAAGTTACCTGGTCGAGTTCGCAATCAATGGCCGGCCCGGGTTTAACCTCAGATGGTCCGTGCGGCCGCATTGCAACCGCACCCCACTCTTCGGTTCTCTTATTCCCTCCACTCGCCATACATCCATCACATCGATCTATCATACCATGAATCCAGCGAATCCAGGCCAAACCAGCCCGTATGTGTGTGTTCCTTGCATTTTGAATCAGCACTAAATGCGGTTCCAGGGAGATATCGATCACCATCAAAGGTACGTTCGAAGCGCCCGGGCTTCCTCCGACTGCGAGTTGATTTCCCTTCAGACATAGAACTTCGTAGGCCGGTACGCCACAAGATCCTACCTGCTAGACAACACTATGTGCAATTCTGTGTGGGCGATACCCAAAGGTGGACCGGTACTGCTAAGGAGGCAGAAAAGCGAACGTCGTGGGCCGACACTCTTTCTTTGTGAGTTCTGTTCCTTCGTCTCACTTCATGAGACTGAATACCGTCAGCGATGGGGGAGATGACAGTGCCCTACTCGTCAAGGTTTACCAAAAGCATCACGTAGGAAAGAACAAACAAGTTGGGATTTTCACCGATACCATCGCAGGGGTACTCTCTAAATCCAGGGATGGTGGTACGATGTCATCCCAAAATCACCGCCCGCTGACTCCAACTCTCCGATCTTACTAGTCCTCGAGACAACTCTGCGCAAGGACACCGCCAGTGCCTCCAATCTCCCTGGGGTTACCCTGAGGTTCACGTTGACCAAGAAGTCACGTGGAGAGGTCGACGCAGACGAACGTCAAGCGATGGAAGCTGTCAGAAGGGCAAAGGAATTGACCGGCCCGCTCGCATCGACTTCCACAGCCGCCAAGATGATCAGTTCAGTGGTCGATGGCGGCACAGAGGCTGCGAACGTGGCCTACAAAGTCGATAATCCGCAGGTCGGGGTCGCGGTACAGACGTTCGAGAATACGTGGCCCGTTCTACTGCAGAGAATACAGCAGTTGGACAAGGTCGTGTCGGGCATCGCATCGGTATGTGATCATCCGCCTCTGGGGCCCTTCATCGTCTGAAGGTCACGCAGATTCATCCATACGCGTCGCTGGCATGGTCTGTGTTGTCTGCTGCGAACAAGGTGTGTGCTGTCCTATACGATATTATTGCTGGTGATTGATCATGGCCGATAAGGTCCTCGTAAGTCAGAAAGATCGCGACAATGAGATTGTTCGCTTGGCGGGCACGATGAGCGACGTCCTCGATTTCGTCGAAGATGTCGGGTTCCTCAAAACGATCGAGAAGCATGCCAAGACGATTGCCATTGTCGTTCAGCAGGTGACGGAGTGTGGGTACTTCATCGCCGAGTACACCAGGCAAAAGAGTTTCTGTTCGTCGCCGTCTAGTTTTGTTTCGAGCGCCATGACTGATCCTGTTTGTAGGGATTCGGACGACGAAATATGCGATGTCTGATATCAATACGAAGATCACGATGTACCAGACGAAGCTTCAAGAATTCAAGACTAGGTTGTCGGAGGGAGTCGCAGTGCAGACGGGTGTGACTGTGTTTCGGATGATGAATGTCGTTGAAAGCATAGGTGGGTCTGTCGTCATGTCCCTGGATGTGACCTTGACAACTGATGCAGCGGGCGCGGTCGACCTGAACGACATGTCTTATGCGTTTGGGGCCCGGTTCGAGCGAGAGAAGGGATGTCTTCCGGGAACGCGCGAAGGGATTATCAAAGAAATTTTGGACATCCTCAACGATGCGGACGAGGATGCGCCGCGGGTGTGCCTGTTGACTGGGGTCGCCGGGTCAGGCAAGTCGGCGATCGCTCACACGATCGCTCGACAGTTCAACGAGCAGCAGCGGCTCGGGTCATCGTATTGCTTCGCCAGTGCAGACGTGGCCCGCCGGAACCCGAAAAACTTGTTCACGACCATTGCACGTGACCTGGCCGATCATGATCCGCAGTACAAGGCGGCGCTGTGGAAGGTGGTGAAAGACGACCGTGCGCTTCGGGCGTCAGAGTCGCCGCTCGAACAGGTGGAGCAGCTGATCATCGGACCTAGCGAGTCCCTGGACGGAATCGGGCCGCTGGTTGTCGTCATCGACGCTCTCGACGAAAGCGGAGACCAAGGGAGTAGGGAACTTCTTCTTCGAGCGCTGTCTCAGAAGATCAAGGAGAACACCCTTCCGAGTCGCCTGCGTTTCCTGATCACGTCCCGCCCTGAAACCGACATTGTCAACGCGCTACCACACGGGCCTCGTATCCACCGGAAGCATATGCAGGATGTGCCGGAGCAAAGCGTTGATGAAGATATCCAGAAATTCGTCCGGTATTCTCTCGCTGATGAAGTCCTTGACCTCGAGTCTCAGTGGCCAGACGAGAAGTGGTGTCGCCAGCTCACCGAGCACTCCCAGCGATTGTTTCAATGGGCGTCTACAGCATGCAACTTCATCCGAGGGATTGGGGATGGTGCAGAGGTGCTTGACGTACAGGAACGGTTCGAGGTGGTGGTCAACGCGAGCAAGGGTGGACACCCACTAGACAATCTTTACCGGACCATCCTGGAACAACGATTCGCGAGCGACGACGCTCGAAGGCGATTCCATGAAGTCATGGCCGTTATACTTGCTCTCCGCGAACCACTGTCCGTTCGGTCACTTTCGATTTTGTTGGATGGACGGATGCGTGTCCGAAACATCATCAAACTGCTTGGATCGCTGCTTGATGGGGTGATTGATGAAGACAGGCCCATCCGACCCCTGCATACCTCATTTCGTGACTTTTTGCTCGATGAATCCCGCAGTTCTACCTTTCAAATCTCCATTCAACCTCATCATACTCTCCTGCTCGGAAAGGCGTTGCTGTCGTGCATGCAAGACCTACTGAGGTTCAACATCTGTGATCTCAAGGACTCGCGATTCCTCAACAACGCCGTCCCTGGTTTGCCTACTCGTGTAGCAAAGGCCATTCCCCCTCACCTTGCATACTCCTGCTTGTACTGGATGAACCATCTGCAAGATACTGCCTGCACTTCGAGCTTGGAGAATGATGTGACCATGTTCATCCAGGACAAGTTCTGCTATTGGCTTGAAGCTATCAGCTTGCTTTGTGTCTGTTCTCCCATGTCTGCCATGTTGTCTGCCCTGGAGACCTGCAATGCATTGAAGCAATGGGCCAAGGTATGATGGACCATGACTGCCATTGGGAAAGATGACTAACAAGTGACTAGACTGAAGAGATTAGGACACTTGGTGGAGAAGCAGTGCAATTCATTCAAGTATTTGGAACAGTCCTGAGAGAATCCACCCCCCATCTGTATTTATCAGCCATGCCTCAGACACCCACTAGCTCTCCATTGCATAGATTGTGGGCAAAGCACCTGGACACAGATAACTTTATCTTGCAAAATCCAAACAGCTGGCCAATGCAGGTTTCCTCCCTATATGGACACAAGGGTGCAGTCAACTGTGTTGCCTATTCTCCTGATGGAAGCCACATTGTCTCTGGCTCTGATGATCACACTGTTAGGATCTGGAATGCATCCACAGGGCAATGTGTGGGGGATCCACTTCAGGGACATGCAAAAGAGGTCACCTCTGTTGCCTATTCTCCTGATGGATACTATATTGTCTCTGGCTCTAAAGATGACACCATTAGGATCTGGAATACATCCACAGGGCAATGTGTGGGGGATCCACTTCAGGGACACACAAGTCGGGTCACCTCTGTTGCCTATTCTCCTGATGGAAGCCACATTGTCTCTGGCTCTGTGAATGACACCACTAGGATCTGGAATGCGTTCACAAGGCAATGTGTTGGGCATCCACTCCAGGGACACACAGATCTGGTCACCTCTGTTGCCTATTCTCCTGATGGACACTGTATTGTCTCTGGCTCTTTGGATTACACCATTAGGATCTGGAATGCATCCCCAGGGGAATGTGTGGAGGATCCACTTCAGGGACACACAGATCTGGTCACCTCTGTTGCCTATTCTCCTGATGGACACTATATTGTCTCTGGCTCTTTGGATCACACCACTAGGATCTGGAATGCATCCTCAGGGCAATGTTGGGGGTATCTCCTTCAGGAACACACAGATGAGGTTATCTCTGTTGCCTATTCTCCTGATGGACACTATATTGTCTCTGGCTCTCAAGATCACACCATTAGGATCTGGAATACAACCACTGGTCAATATGTGACCATAATCCAATGGTACACAAGTGCAATTTGCTCTCTTGTCTATTCTCCTGATGGACACTATATTGCTTTCTCATGTCATCATTCTGTTCATGTATGGAGGATTGAAGATCTCTTTCTTTTCCACAATCTTAAGCTTACAAATGGATGGATTCAATCTTCCAATGACACCTACTTGGGTTGGCTGGCTCCCTGGAATCGTGACACCTTTCATTTGCCTATATCTTCTTCAGCAGTCAATTCTACTAAAGCTGATGCTGATCTTACTTGCAAAGAATCTTGGACCTCTTGTTGGCATTAACTATGATAGATGCAGGGCTGTCATTTCACACATTACTTGTGTACATACTTGTAAAACCATGTCTTTGAGGAACCCACCACAAGTTAATTTGACAGTATGAATTTGCATTCAGCACTGTGCAGTAAAGCAAGATCAAGAAAACAATGCATGGAATCTGCAAAGGTAGGATGAACAACATGTCGACACATGGGCTGCACACCTGGATCAGATCCTCAGCACTACTGGCTTGACTATGTGGTCTGGACTTTGGATCACTCCATGCATCCTGTCAACATGTCACACTGACAAAACCTCGTGCACGCTTTACATGTGACATGGAGTCCAAACGCGAGTCCCGAAGAAGTTTGGAGAGGTGCCAGCTCACCTGTTCACGGTCATGGTCATGAGTGATTAAAGGTGGTTGTAGCCACTGAAGGCTCTGATGTGCCATACACTGCGAGTCCTGTTTCGCTCAGCAGCACAAGTGACCTGGCAGCCGGGCGAGTCAGAGAAGGAGAGGACGGACCATCACGCACGGAGGAATGGATTTTGGGTTGCCAAACACGCATCTGCAGAAGGCTCCTGGAACATGGAGTGATGAAGGGGTGTATTCGAGGTCAGGATTTGTTCTGTCGTCGGCGACCGCTCAGAACTACCTAGCATGATACGCGGGCGGACGAGGATCAAGATTCGAAGGAACCATTGCAAGAAGTGCACGCTCGACTCCCGGCAGCTCGGCGGGCCGTTCGGGTGTCGGTCTTTGAATACACGACCGTCACCCCCACTCAACGAGTTCTTCAAATGTCCTCCGCAAGTACACAGTCACACCTTCCAACTCGGAACCCATTGAAGGCGTTTGCGGCCGAAACCGAGCATGAGCGACAAGATGGCCAGCTCAGGCTTGTAGTATGATTGCCGGAGCCACGGCTCACCGGCAATTGCGTCCATCAATGATGACTCTATCCGAAGTTGGATTCTGCCCGAGGTCAGAAGTTAGAACCAGAGGGCTAGTCGGCGCTGAAGGTGTGAGTCACTTTTTTTCTTCTCTTGGACACATGCTACCAACTCACAGTAGTTCTGTTGTTTATTTTTTTGGTGGCAGACGACATCTTGGTCTTCTCTTGCATCCCATCTTGAGTCCAACACATCCTCCCTTCAGAAGGCCGCGGAACTCCCAACCTGCCGTCGGTGCCCGTCAGGGAGTCCGACCCGTGAATCCGGCACCAGTGTTGCATAGGATAAAGAGGCACCGGAAATGCAAAGAGTCGTGACTGTTATCCGGCAGTTGCCTTGTTCCTCTCGCTTTATTTTGTTGCCTTTGTTCTCAGATCCCCGACGTGCCGCCAGCGCAGGACCACTCTTAATCGTGAACGCAAGCCAGTTTAACGGCGATGCCCTCATCGTCCTCGAAGATCAAGATCCGGTTCATATCCCCCTCTCGATCACGAACCAAATGCTTAACACCTGCTATCGACACTCCGTACCATGACCGGACGTGCTGTGGCAACGGACGCAGCAAACCGAATTTTGCAGGAACTCTGGGAAGACATCGTCATCCGCGTTCTCCAGACGACACACCCATTACTGGCAATTCTCCATCTGGTCGTGTCCCACCGCTGAGTTTCTTCTCTGCCTTTGCACGCTGTGGTTCCCACTCGAGTTACATAAGTTCTCTTATCGTCTGAAAGGTATCGCGCGACTCTGCCATCATATAACATCGTTTCAACTCCAGGCTGACCTTCAGGGGCTTTTAAACTGGCCGCGGTGAGCGTGGACAGAAGTCGGAAAGTCCCATCTGTCAATGAAGTGGAGAGGGTCTAAAACAATTCCAAGAAGCGGTCAACCGCAGCAGGTCCATGCGACATCTTTCGTCGAAGTTGGAGTCACTCGCCGCGGCAGGCGGGCCGCAATTCATCTGTAAATCCTGCAAATTCTGGCGCGAGAATGACTGCAACATCTGCAGGTCGAGCTTCACCGTTGAGTCGCATTTAGCTTATAAAAGGCCCCAAGGACCAATGGCTGTCTGCAGAGTCTCAGACCAGGCCACCAGATCCTTCAAATCATGTTTGCTTGTCTCTCCTCTTCTCGCCCCTCTCTTCATCGTGAGAAGTGTTCTCGCTGCCTGCCACCACGCATGCTGCACGAACGCCGTGAAAGTAAGTGTCGCTGATACGTCGTGTAATCAGACCCCAAGGAAATGACTGCACCCTCGTTCAAAGAAGAGCGAGGATCCCACACGGTGCGGCCACTACGAATTCACCTGCTTCCAAGTTTACGTGAGTAGCGAACCGACCGACTCAGACGAGTTTGGTTGACTACGGGCACAGAACGACATGCCAGTTGTACCACCTCGGGTCGGGTTGTCGATGGCGTCCAAGTTCACTCTCGACTAAAAGGATCCGAATCCAGAGCGTATTTGCCTCGAATTGCATAGTCAGGTTTAATGTGGAAATTGAATATTGAATGTTTGCCATCCAAGTCGCGGCCGCTCATCGTGTCTCAGGCTGTCCGCGGTAGTCCTTGTGTAACAACGGATATAGCCGATGTCGGTATTTACATGTACGTTCACGCATGTTCGCTCTAAAAAGTTCAACTACTCTTCCCGTGTGTCAACAGTTCTGCTTGTCGTCGCACCCGCCGGGCCTGGGTCTGCCCGAATATGAACGTCGTTCCCCGAGTTCAGTCAATTTACTCAAATTATCATGTAAGAGGCGTACCACCATCCCCGACGAAAGTCCGGCATCTACTTATAGTCAGGTGTCGTATCGTCAGCTGATCATTTAATGGGAATCTGCTCTCCAAAGATGCGTCGGCGTTTGGCACACTTCCTCTGCGACTCGTTTCCTTGATTCCAAGTTCTCCCAGGACGATGAGGATTCAGACACCCAGTAGTGCCCTCCTCGCGGCGTTCGTCGCCTTGGGCGCCGTAGCGCAAGTCTCGTCGACGTGCGCCAACCAGACCCGGGTCAGCATGGACGGCCTCTACGCGCTCGTCCAGCGACGCATCCCCGCCCACGCCGAGTCCTTCATCTTTGTCTTGACGCCGCCCAACGATGGTGGTCTCGACATGTTCACCCTCAGCGACGCAGACAAGCATGCAGAAAACACTCGGATCAACGTCCAGTGTACGTCGCTCAGCGCGTGCGCTCGCGGGCTGTACACGTACGTCCTCGTCCTCCTTCCCTACGTTCGGGGCTGACCGTCGCCCCCTCGCGCAGCTACCTCACTGAGTATGGCCACGTCGACATCTGGTGGACCGGATCAAGGCTCAATGGCCTCTCCGAAACCCTACCCGTCGTCGGGACGCCCGTGACGCGCACCTCCCTCATCAAGTACCGCTACATGTTCAACACGGTCACATTCGGCCACACCGCCGCGTTCTACACCTTTGAAGACTGGGAACTCCTTCTCGACTGGATGGCCCTCCGCAGGATCAACCTTCCCCTCGCCTGGGTTGGCTACGAGCACGTCCTCGTACAAGTCTTCCGCGAGGCGGGGTTGAACGACTCGGACATCTTCGACTTCCTGTCCGGCCCGCCGTTCCAGGCGTGCAACCGCTTCGGCAACATACAGGGAAGCTGGGGCGGCACGCTCCCCATGCAATGGCTCACAGATCAGTTCGAGCTCCAGAAACAACTCCTCCCGCGCATGCTCGAGCTCGGCATGACCCCAGTCATGCCCTCCTTCACCGGATTCGTCCCACGTGCGCTCGCAGCGCTCCGCCCCAACGCATCCGTCGTCGGAAGCCAGTGGAGCGGGTTCCCGACCGATTATACCAACGTGTCCTTTCTCGAACCGTTCGACCCCCTCTTTTCGATGCTGCAGACGTCGTTCATCGACAAGTAGTGGGTCGCATACGGGAATGTGTCCCACGTGTACACGCTCGATCAGTAAGTACAACGAGAACAATCCGTACAGCGGTGACCTGTCGTATCTGCAGAGCATCGCGTCGAGCACGTTCGCGAGTCTGCGCGCCGCGGACTCCGAGGTGGTCTGGATCATGCAGGAGTGGATGTTTTTCAGCTTCGAGACGTTCTGGACCGCAGAACGCGTCGAGGCATATCTTGGAGGCGTACCGGCCAACGATAGTATGATCATTCTAGATCTGTACAGCGGCTGGACGTATACTACGGCAAGCAGTGGATCTGGTGCCAGCTGCACAACTACGGAGGCAACATGGGTCTCGAGGGCAACTTCATCAACGTCACCCAAGCTCCGTTGGACGCGTTCGCTGCTGCTGCAGGTTCGATGGTAGGTGTGGGTCTGGCCCCAGAGGGTTTGGAAGGCAACGAGATCATATACGACGTCATGCTCGACCAGGCCTGGTCGTCGACGTCCATTGACAGAACGTCGTACGTCGCTGCGTGGGTTGCGAGACGGTACGACGTACGCGAACTCCCACGTACTGCAGTGGACGCCTGGCAGCTCCTTGCGTCGACCGTGTACAGCAATCAGAACCCGTCTGCCCGAGCGACGGTCAAGAGCATCTTCGAGCTCGCGCCGGCCCTGAGCGGGATCGTGAACCGCACCGGCCACCACCCGACGCTCGTCTTCTACGACATGGACACCACCCTCGTCCCCGCGCTGCAGGTGTTGCTCCAAGCGAGCGACGCGTCGGTGCTCGCCGCAGTCCCAGAGTTCCAATACGACCTCGTGGACGTGACGCGCCAGCTGTTTGCCAATCGGTTCGTGGACCTGTACGCGTCGCTCACGTGTGCATTCAACGCGTCCACGCGGACGAGGTGCAAGCAGCCGGCCGACCCCTCCTCATGCTCCTCTCCGACCTCGACGCGCTCCTCCTGACTCTCCCCGCCTTCCGCCTGTCAACGTGGCTCGATGGCGCGCGGGGCTGGGCGCATGGCAATGCGACGTACGCCGCCTACCTCGACTACTTGACGCGGAACCAGATCACCCTTTGGGGGCCGACGGGACAGATCAGCGACTATGCGTCGAAGCAGTGGGCGGGAGTCGTTGAGGGTTATTATAAGGCGAGATGGGAGATGTTCGTGGGGTATCTCGTGGAGAGCAAGCAGAATGGGACGGCGTATGACGCAAGGGAGGTGGCGCGATCATATTGTCCATCGGGGAAGTGTGGGATATGCAGGGAGCGGATGCCGGAGATGTTGCAGGCGATGGGAGCGGGGAGGCTGAGGACACGTTAGAGCTGGTCCGGGCGCTGGCGTCCAAGTACGTTGGGAAGCTCGACCGCGCGAGACTTCGGGAACCGCATTGCGCCCAATGATTTTACTCGCGGTTCGATGGTCAATTAGCCTACCATGGTAGCGGCGCAGAAATGCCAATTCCCCGACTCCCAAAGACAATATGACAAGATAAGCTTATTGTTGAACGAACCCGACGACCTTTTTTTCAGTAGCCAGATCGAGATGTCTGAAGTCTTTGAAG
>JBBPLT010000969.1:0-10370 GCA_038089955.1 Strobilomyces dryophilus | reverse complement strand
GCCACTATATTTAGGCATTCCCCTGTACCTGACAGTGCTCCATACCTTAGGTTACAAGGCCCGATAATTCTCAGGCCTACTTAAGGACTTTTAGTGTATTTACACGTGTATCTCCCTTTACCTTACCTTCTACCATCTGTTTTCTACCCATCAGACCGCTCGAAAACCCTTCCTATCACCTGAAACCTCTCTCCCTTCATTCCTGGCCTCTCCTCGACCTCTCCTCACTTGACCAACCAACCGGTCTTTTGAAACTCCAGTTTCCCGTGCCTTTGGTCAAAGCGTCAGTCTGTCCTAGGGCTTCCTGGACTTCAGCAAATGCCTTGGGCCCCCTTTTGGGTCAAGCATATTGCACCTACAGACCCTCACCTGCTGTCCTCCCCAAGGAGGATTGCCGTTTTACAGCAACATGATGCAAGTGGGGTTTGGTGGTGGTAGGCAACAATGTCTTGGTTAGCATTCAATGATGGAAAGGGGAGGAAGCAAATGAGAGAGTGGGTGGATGAGGTCGTGGGGGAATGGGGATAGGCTCCAGGGATGGGGTCTTCCTCGTCTTCTTGGTTGGTCGTCGCCTCAGTTCTGGGGCGAGAAGGTGTATTAGTTTCCGAAGCCGGGGCCAGCAAGGTGGTGAAGGTGCTGGAGGAGGGGGTTCCAGGGGGACTTTGCCGGGGAACAGGGTGCACAGGCAGGGTGGTGGTCTCTCCATTAATGGTTGCAACGTAGAGGGACCAGATGCTGATGGATACATCTTCGATGAGGGGAGTAAGAACAGGGGCCAGCATGGGATAGGGAAGGAGAGAGAGAAGGCTTCTGAATCCTGCTTCTTCGAGGGCGTTGAGGATGAACCCTTGGAGTTCGTAGAGGGGATCGTCCACGATGGATGAGTCTGTAGTGTGTTGGCGAAGGCAGAGGCGGACGGTCGAGTAGGCATGATAGGTACGTATGAGCAAGGTGAAAATTGGACAGTCGATGAAGGTGGGGAGCTGTTCAATGGCAAAGAGAATGGTGGGCGAGTTGAGGATGGAGGCATAGAGGAGACGAATGGTAATTAGTGGGAGAGCAACTAAAGGGAGGTGCGGAGGAATGGACATGTTTATTTATACAGCAGGGGTATGGAGGATGGTGGCGAGAAGGGGAGGGTTTTTATAGGGAGGATTCCATCCGTCTTAGTTTCCCCAACCACCCCATCCAGTTTCGTCCCCATTGTTATCCCAACCCAAATTAGTACTATTATAGGGGTCATAGTAGCGCCAGTCATGATTGGACATGTCCGTTGGGGCAATGAACCCGAATTGGAACCTGAGTCCGCCATAGCAGAACAGGAACAAGCAGGGGCGGTCCACCAGCCAGAACTTCCATAGGGTGAGGAGAAGGAGGAGGAACGCAAGGCAGGAGAGTTCGAGAGGGGAGAGGTTGACAGAGACTGAGGCCATGGTTAGCTGCGGAAAGCAGGGAAATCATGCAGGTGTCTTTTTTTGTAGTCCTGGAGTTCCGCAGCGGCATGCTGTAGGTTTCCTTCTGGTTCCCATGTATTTTCGGATGCAGTATAGCCCTTCCAAGAGATAAGGTATTGCCTCCGGTTACAAGGTCCGCGGTGAGCAAGTATGGCCTGTATTTCATATTCCTCCTCGCCAGCAATAAGGTCAGGTGGTGGGTTAAGGAAATTCAGACCATGTTCGGGGGTTTCTTGGAAGGGAGATAGAAGGGAGGCATGAAAGATGTCATGAATTTTCCATCCTGGGGGGAGTTTTAATTTGAAAGCCATGGGAGATAGTACCTGGACAATTTCAAATGGTCCTTCTCTTTGGGGGGCTAATTTCCGGAAGGTGTAGTTGATGCGGAGGTTTTTGTTATCTAGCCACACCTTATCTCCAACCTTCCATTTGGGAAGTCGTGGAAAGATCCATTCCCACATGATCTATTGGGAGCATTTATGGGCGGCCAATGCTTCCAAGTGAGCAGAGTTGAGTTCCGAAAGGCGGGTTTCCAGGGCTGGAAGGAATGTTTTTCCGAGTGGAGGGTAGGCACGTGGTTCATATCCAAGGATTAAAGAGAAAGGGGTTTTCATAGTGGAAGAATGGACGGAGGAATTATGATGGAATTCTGCCATTGGGAGTAGATAGGCCCATCATTCCAGGTGTCCATCACAGAAGATGTGGAGATAAGTTTCGAGTT
The DNA here is from genome assembly GCA_038089955.1 of Strobilomyces dryophilus. Lineage (NCBI taxonomy): Eukaryota > Fungi > Basidiomycota > Agaricomycetes > Boletales > Boletaceae > Strobilomyces > Strobilomyces dryophilus. The sequence goes on along the minus strand of JBBPLT010000969.1, from coordinate 8,195 downwards.
CCTGGTTGGTCCGTTCCGTTTCTCCATCGGTCTGTGGATGGTAGGCGGAGGAAAGGGCAACATCGTAGTGGAGGAGGCGGGTGAGTTCCCGGGCAAATGCAGAGGCAAATTGTGGTCCGCAGTCGGAGATGAGGCGGTCATGGAGGCCAACCCAAGGGAAAACATGGCGAAAGAATAAGTCTGTGAGGCCAGCGGCGTCAAGGTTCTTGTGACAAGGTGTGAAAATTACCCCCTTTGTAAGGCCATGGTTGACCACGACCATGACAGAGTCGAAGCCCCCAGAAGGGGGGAGGCCAGTGATGAGATCGACGGAGAGTTGCTGGAAAGGGCAAGTAGCAGACGAGTCAAGGGGAGAGAGAGGGGGAACAGTGGGATGGGTATTGACCTTGGATGCCTGGCAGACGGCACAGCCAGCGACAAAGCAGCGGATAAAGGTGGACATGCCAGGCCACCAATAATCCTTTTGGAGGAGGTGAAGCATGCGAAAGATACCGCCATGGCCACCCGCAGGAGAGGAATGGATGGCAGAGACGAGGTCCTGGTGGGGCTCGGGAGGGACATACAGGCGGTTTTTGAAGTAGAGGTTTGTGCCGTCAAAAAACCAGTTGTGGAGCGTGGAGTGGGGAAGAGGGAGGAATCCCGACTTGAGTTCTTTAACTATGTGGTGGGTGGCAGGGTCCAGGGCCGTGTTCTCGGCGATGCGGTGTTGGATGCAGAGATCAAGTGCCTGGGCGAAGATGGAGTCCAGGAGAAGGGTGACTGCCGAGTTGTCATCCGTCGTGTCAACGTCGTTCTTGCGGGAGAGGGCATCCACAGGGGCTAATTTGGTGCCAGGGACATGGATGAAGAGGAGGTCGAAGTCTTCCAAGAACATGGCCCAACAGGCTTGTCGACGATTTAACTTATGAGGTTGTCTAAAGTAGGTTAAATTCTTGTGGTCAGTGAAAACGGTAGTGCGGTGAGGGGTACCCTGAAGATAGTGTTGCCAGAGTTCGAGGGCCTTAATTACAGCCAGTAATTCCTGGTCATACATGTCATAATTACGCTTGGCGGGGCCAAAGGTCTCAGAGAAGTAGGCGCAAGGGTGGAGGTCGCCATTGGTATCCGCTTGCATGAGAATCCCTCTGGCAGCAGTGAGGGAAGCATCGGTCATGATGGAGAAGGGTTTAGAGGTATCCGGCATGGCAAGGACAGGTTGGGAAAGGAAGGCCTTTTGGAGGGTGTGGAAGGTGTGTTCACAGTCTGGGGTCCATGCCCAGACTTTTCCCCTATGAGTTAACTCATGGAGGGGACGAGCAATATGGGAAAAGTGGGGAATAAAACATCGGTAGAAATTGCAGAAGCCAACAAAGGATCAGACCTGTTTGACAGAAGAAGGGGTTTTCCAGTCTTTAATGGCTTGCAATTTAGCCAGGTCCATGGAGACTTGATCAGGGGAGACTATCATTCCGAGGAAGTCCACTTGTTTCCATTCGAACTGGCACTTCAGGAGTTTGAGGAAAAGGCCATGTTCTTCCAATCGTTGTAGTACCTTGCGGACACGATCACAGTGGAGGGTTGGGTCGTCAATAGAGTGAACGAGGAGATCATCCATGTAAATAATAAGCCATCCTTCGGCAATGTAGTCCTTGAATATGTGGTTCATGAATGCCTGAAATGTGGATGGTGAGTTACACATTCTGAAAAACATGACCGTGGGTTCATATAGTCCATCAGGAGTTATGAAGGCGGCTTTCCATTGATTGGCTGGTTTTATGTGGATGTTATTATATCCCCAGTGTACATTGAATTTGGTGAACAGTTTTGAGCCCTTTAGTTTATCGATCAGTTCCGAAATGAGAGGGAGGGGATAGGCGTTTTTGACAGTGTGGGAGTTCAGGTATCGATAGTCTTGACAAGGACGAAGTCCTCCATCCTTTTTTGGTACAAAGAAAAATGGGGAAGCTTGTGGAGATTTAGAAGGGACTATTTTTCCACTTTTAAGGTGTTTGTCAATGAAAGCCTTACATTACAAGCTTCTCGTTCCTTGGGGTTTAAGGGGTATACTTTGGCTACCTTGGGGACGAAGTCTTTTCCCAGATCTATGGCATGGTTGAACGGCCAATGAGGGGGGAGTTGTCCAGGTTTTGGCTCTCCGAACACTCTAGCAAATTCTTTGTAGTGGGGTGGTAAAGAAATTTCCTCTTTGTTACCTGTCATGGCAATTTCGGTAGAAATAGTGGTTTTTCTAGTGAGGAGGTGTTCTTGTTCATCTGAGGAAAGGTGGAGGCATCTGAGCCAACATTGTTCTATTCTTGAATCGGGGGACACTTCAAGAAAGTGGAGAAGATATTTTTGCTTTATGGCATCTGGGTGGTCACGTCGTTGGGAGTATGGTTTATCAGGGAGAGTAACAGTTCCTGTTGTCCAATCGATGGATGGGTTGCTCTCCCATAGCCATGGAAGTCCGAGAATCATGTTTTCTTTTCTGCAATTTATTACCGTGAAATCCCTTTCTTCTTCGACGTTTCCGATTCGCAGAGTTATTCACACTTCGTGGCGGGCCATTCCTCCTTGATTGATGGTTCCGTCTATATTTTGTGCAATGAGGGGTCGTGGTAGGTGTTCCTTTTTGAGATGATGTTTTTCCACTAGGGCTCGGTCAATGAGGTTTCCAGAGGCTCCGCAATCTACAAGGGCATGGGTGTCGACGATTTTTGCTCCTAGGAAGGCATAGAAAGATATGGGGATTCTTATAGACGTTGCCTTGCTATTGGATACAAATACAGGAGCAATCGTAACACTAGGGGGAGATGACGTCGACTCACGTCCCCCTCTTAAAAACCCTCTTCATTTAGGATTTCAGTTGTCCTTACTTCCATTTGCTCTCCTGCTGGAGCAGGTTCTTCTTCTTCCACTACCCAAGAGTTTTTGTCATCTTCGTAACAGGCCTTGAGTATCTTGAGGACATCTTGTTGGGTGATCCCTTTCTTCTTCCTCATGGAGGTTATATATTTCTCTACCTCACTTTGCTTTACTTCTCGGGTGGTGGTTGTGGCGGCTCATATATTTCCGAAATTGTTAAAGCGGTGTTTCTGGGGAGGTTGTCCATCTGTCCTTTTCCTCGAGGGACCTTGTTGGGGGTGGTTCCTTGTCAAGCATCCTTTTTTATGGCAGACAAAGCATAGGTTATCATGGATGTGGCGGGCTCATTCGACCAGGGTGAGGCAGATGGCATCTATGTCCATGGCATTTGGGTCGTGATGGGGGCGGGTCTCTTGGGGAAGAAGATGTCCTACAGTGCGTCCTCGTTTGTACCATTCTAATCTTGTTTTCTGGGCATGGAACTGGCTCACCTTTTTGATCCATTCCAACAGGGTAGTGGGCAGTGTTTCCATGGAGATGATCATAGCCATGAGATCAGGATCTAGACCTTCATTGAATCGGTCAATAAGGGTGACAGGGTCCGTGATCTTGGACTTGGCTGCGAAGAGTTGGAATTTGGTTACATAGTCGGAGAAGCTGTTTTCTTTATTGTGAAGATTCTGGGAGAGGCGAGCAAGTTTTCCTCTAGCGGCGGCATTCTCATCATGCGGGGTAAAAGTCTTTAGAAAGTCATGAATGATTTCTCCTAAAGAGGGTTTATCCTTTTCTTCAATTACTGGATCCAGGAGTTTCTCGAGAGGGGGTTCCGCATAGTATCTTCCTTGTCCCTTGTTCATTTTGTTTAGGAAAATGAGCCATTGCTGCTCGGGGGAGTGGGTGTTCTGGTTAATCACGAAATATGCCTTCATGGTGTTACTCCACCATCAGGCATTCTGTGGTTCTCTGGAAAAGCTATCTGGTAACCCTGCTTTGGTTTCTCGTGCCCTGTTTTCTTCAGGATCGGCCATGGATGCTGAGTTGGGTGGGGTTTCGAATCAAGGGGGATTCTCTTCAGTATCAGGATCTGGGGTTCTGTTGAGAACTTCTACTGTGAGAGGTGGGGGAGAGACTGGTCCTTCTTCAAGCAATCTCCTCTCTCTTGTTGACTCACTTTCGGCGGGTGAGGCTTCTCTTTCTGCAGCTGCAATAGTCCCTGCTAGTCGGGTAGTCCGTACGACCTGTCGGGTAAGGGGAGGGAAGGGGGAAGAGGGTTTTCGAGAGGGTCCGGCGATTCTTCGGGGTTGTTCGGGGAGTTCTGAAGGAAGGGAGAAGAGTCCAGATGGTTGGGGTTTGTCGTCAGAGGAATCCGCTCTAAATCTGAAGGGAATGTTGCTTCGTAATGTTTCTCCCTTCTCCGATGTGGAGGGGAGGAAGGAAAGCTAGTTCTTTTGTTACACGGATGCATAGAACTTAGCAGTGTTCCGTCTTAAGTGGAACAAAGACTTATAGAGGTCTCGTGTTGTCAGCACTATGATGAGCGGTGGCTAAGAACTAAGCTGGGATTGTGTAGAACTAGCTTAGAGCTACAAGTACAGGGCGTTGGGTATTTATACGTTCTGGATGGAGATGGGAACTACAAGGGTCAAAAGGAGAGTTACCCTAGAGGAGTAAACGGACATCCATATGGAAGGAGTCATACTACTGTGGATCAAGTCAAGGATACAAATGGGAAGGGAATGCAGAAGGGCGACAAGTTCCGGGAGAAGTTATGGAGAAACAGAACACGGTGTTAGTACAGAACAATGAGGCAACTGCGGACTGTGGAAGAAGCAAAATGTCGGCATAAAGTGAAGATGTCTAAAGGGGCCGATTGTCGAGGAATCGAGCGAACTCCTGATGAAAGAAAGCCTGCTCCTCAGGTGAGATTGTAACAGTGACAGGTACTCAGCCTCCACAATGGTGTTCAGCATCCACAGTGTGTCACAGTGACATTGTGCCATAGGGTAATTGTGTACTAATAGTATAATTACTAGGATAGATTTGTAATTATGTAGACTCACTATCCTAGTCCTTTGGGACTTGTGTTTTCTTGCAAGCAAGCATGACATGTGACACTGGTTGTGCAGTCACTCAATGACCACCTCCACCATGTTCCCTTGAGCCCAATGGCTCATTTCACGTCCCCTCAGCCCTCCTTCAAGCCTGATCACTTGACAGCCGCCCCCACCATGTTCTCTTGAGCTCAATGGCTCATTTTGCATCCTCTCGGCCCTCCCTTGAACCCAATCGCTCAATAATCACCCCTGCCATGTTTCCTCCAGCCCCACAGCTCATTTTGCACTCCCCTCACCCCTCCTTCAAGCCTGATCACTCAATGGCCACTCCTGCCATGTTCCCTCGAGCCCAGTGGCTCGTTTCGCATCCCCTTGGCCCTCCTTCAAGGGTCACTCAACAGCCAGCCCCATCATGTTTCCTCGAGCTCAATGGCTCATTTCGTGTCCCCTTGCCCCTCCCTCAAGCCCAGTTGCTCAACAGCCACCCCTGCCATGTTCCCTCAAGTCCAACAGCTCATTTTGCATCCCCTTGGCCCTCCTTCAAGCCTGGTCGCTCAACAGCCACCCCTGCCATGTTTCCTCAAGCCCAACAGCTTGTTTCATGTCCTCTTGCCCCCCCTTTTTAAGCTTGATTGCTCAACCACTGCCCCTGCTGTGTTTCTTCAAGCCCAATGGCTCGCTCCATGCCCTCTCAGCTCTCCCTTGAGCCCGATTGCTCAATGGTTGCCCCCACTGTGTTTCCTCAAGCTCAATGGCTCGTTTCATGCCCTCACACCCCTCCCTTGAATCCAGTCACTCGACAGCCACCCCCACTGTGTTCCCTCAAGCCCCATGGCTCATCCTACACCCCCTCAGCCCTCCTTCAAGCCTGGTTGCTCAACAGCCACCCCCACCATGTTCTCTCGAGCCCAACAGCTTGTTTCACACCCCCTCGTCCCTCCTTTGAGCCTAGTTGCTCAACAGCCACCCCAGCCAAGTTCTCTGGAGCCCAGTGGCTCATCTCGTGCCCTCTCTGCCCTCCCTTGAGCCTGATCACTCGATGGTTGCCCCTGCCATGTTTTCTCGAGCTCAATGGTTCATTTCACACCCTCTCTCCCCTCCCTTGAACCCAGTCGCTCGACGGCCACCCTTGCCGTGTTCCCTCAAGCCCAATGGCTTGTTTCACCTCCCCTCAGTCCTTCTTCAAGCCCAGTCACTCAACAGCCACCCCCACCGTGTTCTCTCAAGCCCCATGGCTCATTTCACATCCCCTTGGTCCTCCCTCAAATCCAATCGCTCGCCCCCACATGTTCCCTCAACTTCCACATGTTCCCTTGAGCCCCACAGCTTGTTTTGCACCCCCTTGGCCCTTCCTCAAACTCGATTGTTCAATGGCCATCCCTGCAGTGTTCCCTTGAGTCCAATGGCTCGTTTCATGCCCCCTCATTCCTCCTTCAAGCCCAATCGCTTGACAGCCACCCTGCCATGTTCCCTCAAGCCCAATGGCTCATTCTGCGCCCCCTCAGTCCTCCTTCAAGCCCATTCCTGTCATGTTTCATCGCCCACCCCATACTTACTCTGTTGTACCATATTCATTATATATATAGTAATATAATTTGATTTTTTAAACTATAGGTATAATGAATAAGGGAAGTGTATAATCCCTGCAGTTGGGTACAGCTGGGCACAGTGCACATAGACTGCACACGCTGCACAGCATTACCAAATCTGTACTGCACTGTGTGCAACTCTACAACTCTGCATAGATGGGGACCTTCGTGTGACACTGTGACAGCTGTAACATGCTGTGCAGAGCCCTACAGAGCTCTACAGCTCTCAGTGAATTTGCTGATGCTGACTGGAATGTCATCTTGCCTGTGGGCTAAGGAATCAGAGGCCTACAGGCTGATGACATTCCAATCAACCTCAAGCTTACAACAAATCACTAGCCTGCAGACTCAACATCTACTTATAATACTTGGATTTACCCCCTTTGGGCCAAAGGCCCAAAGCAAGTTCTCAATTCATAAGGGCCCAGATAGAAATGGGACCCAATCAGGTTTTCTGGGAAAACTGAGTCCACATGTGATTAGTCGTCAGCCCAGTTGGGACAGAGCTTCAATTACTAGTCATTCAATGTTCAATGCTGATCAATGCTGATCAATGCTGTAGGAGCTCAGAGCTCCCTAGGTTTGTAGACCCCCAACCTCCTGTTTCACAGGTGTTAGGAAGATCGTCAAGAGTCCCTCGTGTCCCTGTGTCCTCCTGAGCATATCCAGATCTCTTTAGTAAGTAACCACATGTATCCACGCCTATCCATGCCTATCTGCAGTCACCTGCATGTGTCCGCATGTATCCGCCGTGCCCGGCACAGCGCCAGACTCTACTAGTAGTCCATTCTTCTCGTTTCTCACTCAGCCTTATCTTAGTGGTCATATTTAACCTTTTCTTTGCTTATTTCCGTTGTTCTCGGTCATCTCAGTTGCCAATTACATTAGGTTTTGACTCATTGCCACCTCATTACTTAGATTACCTTGTGATCCACCCATAGGAACTCAGTTGCAGAAGCCGATCCCTGACTATAAAATCTTGTCCTGGGTCTTGGAATCTATCTATCTATCTTCTGTCTTGCATCTCAGACCCAATTCCCTTCATCCCCATCATTTCGCCTTCATCCTCTTCGTTCTCATCATTCCCCTCATCCACTCAATAGTTATCTGCTCCCGGACTGGTCGCCGCAGACCACCAGACACTCGTATTCACCACTGTATCCATGTCATCATCGTCCAGATCACTTTGTTTTCTCGCCGGACTCTGCCGGTTTCTTCTGTTAGGTGCTACATAGGTCTAGCTACCCCTTCTCTACCTTGTTTCCCACTTTGAACCCCTTGGGATGAGTCATACTCCCCCGATTCTTCTACCTAGGTAGAGACACCCCCTTTTTATTTTTCTTTCTTTCAACACCCAATGTCCCAAGATGTGTCTCAGCCCTCTCTAACTGAGACAGAGGATGATGTATCAGACCATGTGTTCCACATTATGCTGATGCAGAACACACAGATGGGCCAAATTTTGATGAAGGCATATATGATTCTGTCTGAGGCTGTCACATCCTCCCTCTGTGCAGACCCTATTCCATACCACACATCCATCTTGACTGGTCAGATGTGGGTCCAGGAACTCCTTGACGGTGTAAAACACTAAACGGGTGTGGAATGACACCCGGGAATGTATGTGAGGGGTCTTGGGAGCGATAGGCTCGACCCAATAGGGGGCCCGACTCGTTTGCTGAAGTCCTGGAGGCTCTGGGATGGACCG
>JBBPLT010000968.1:0-10371 GCA_038089955.1 Strobilomyces dryophilus | reverse complement strand
CCCAAAAACCATTATGCACCAATAGTCCGATAGTCCGGACCGATTTTCCTGCGGTCTAGACCATACATCGGTCCTACCCAGACACCCTGGACGTGCCACTGGTCCATTTCTGCAACACCCAGGGCTGGTGGACTACAAAAACCGGTCGACCGATGCTTTTTCCCACAGTCCAGACCATACGTCGGTCCTCTACAGACAATCTTGGTCTACTTACACCTTGCCTGGACCAGTCCATTTAGACTTTCTGTACCTTTCTTACCAAGCCCAGCGCATTCTAACCCCTTTTTAAGCTGGTTTTGAGTATTTACACATATATCTAGCTTCTACCTACCTTCCTACTACTTGTCAAACACCCAGCTAGTTCCTCTCCATCGTCTGAGAGTCCTCTCCTTCCCCACCAACACCCCACCAACCCCCCCCCCACTTGACCGACCGACTGGTCTATTCAAACTCCGGTTTCCCGCGCCCTCGGACCAAGCATTGGTCCATCCCCAAGCCTCCAGGACTTCAGCAAATGCCTCAGGCCCCCTTTTGGGTCGAGCCTATCACGCCCAAGACCCACTCATATGACTCCTGGGTGTCCCCTCACCCAGGTTTTGTGTTTTACAACGTCTTCAACAAGCGGGGCAAGAACAGGGGCCAGCATGGAATAAGGGAGGAGGGAGAGGAGATTATGGAAACCTGCTGCTTCGAGGGCGTCGAGGATAAATCCTCAGAGTTTGTAGAGGGGGTCGTCCATGAGGGACAAGTCTGCAGTTCTTTGCTGAAGGTGGAGGTGGATGATCATGTAGGTGTGATAGGTGCATATGAGTAGGGCGAAAATTGGATGGTCAACGAAGGTCAGGAGTTGTTCAATGGCAAAGAGAATGGTTGGTGACTCAAGTATGGAGGCATAGAGGAGGCGAATAGTGATGAGTGGAAGAGCAACGAGAGGGAAGCAAGGGGGGATTGTCATTTTATTTAGAAATGAAGGGGTTAAGAAGAGATGGTGCAGTGAAGGGAGGGTTTTTATAGGGAAAAAGTCCTATCCGTCTTAGTTTCCCCAGCCGCCCCATCCTCCACTGTCCCCGTTGGTGGTATCCAAGCCAGAATTAGTACTATTGTAGGGATTGTAATACCTCCAATCATGATTGGACATGTCTGTCAGGGCGATGAACCAAAACTGGAATCGAGTTTCACCATAGTGGAACAGGAACAGATGGGGGCAGTCCACAAGCCAGAACTTTCACAAAAGGGAAAAAAAAGAGGAGCATGGTGATGAAGAAGATTTCGAGCAGAGAGAGGTCGATGGAGAAGGAAGCCATTGCTAGCTGCGGAAGGAGGGGAAGTCATGAGGATGTCTCCTTTTGTAGTCCTGGAGTTCTGCAGTGGCATGCCATAGATTCCCTTCCGGCTCCCAGGTATTTTTGGATGTGGCATAGCCCTTCCACGAGATAAGGTATTGTCACCGATTCTGAGGTCCTCGATGGGTGAGTATTGCTTCAATTTCATATTCTTCTTCACCAGAGATAAAGTCAGGGGGTGGATTGAGGAAATTTGGGCTGTGTTCAGTAGTTTCTCTAAAGGGGGATAGAAGGGAAGCATGGAAGACATCATGGATCTTCCATCCAGGAGGAAGTTTTAGTTGGAACACCATTGGGGATAGTACCTGGGTGATTTCAAATGGCCCTTCTCTTTGTGGAGCTAATTTTCACGAGGCATAGTTGATGCAGAGATTTCAGTTGTCCAGCCACACCTTATCACCTACCTTTCATCGTGGGAGTTGTAGAAAGATCCATTCCCTCATGATTTGCTGCGAGCATTTATGGGCAGCCAATGCCTCTGATCATGCAGAGTCAAGTTCCAAGAGGTGTGTTTCTAGGGTGGGAAGGAACATTTTTCCGATTGGAGGATAAGCCTGTGGTTTATATCTGAGGATCAGAGAGAAAGGAGTTTTCATGGTGGAGGAATGAATGGTGGAATTATGGTGGAATTCTGCCATCGGGAGAAGGAAGGTCCATTATTCCAGGTGTCCTTCACAAAAGATCCGAAGATAGGTCTCTAGTTCTTGATTGGTTCATTCTGTTTCTCCATCGGTCTGTGGGTGGTAGGTGGATGATAGGGCAACATCATAGTGGAGTAGGCGAGCAAGTTCTCGTGTGAATGCTGAGGTGAACTATGGCCCTCGGTCAGAGATGAGGTAGTTGTGGAGTCCGGTGCAAGGGAAGATGTTGCGGAAGAAAAGATCAGCTAGCCAAGCGGCATCTAGGTTTTGTAACAAGGAGTAAAGATTACCCCCTTTGTAAGACCATGGTTGACCACAACCATAATGGAATCAAAACTGGCAGAGAGAGGAAGGCCAGTGATAAGGTCGATGGAGATTTGTTGAAATGGGTGGGTGGCAGTGGAGTCGAGGGGGGAAAGCGGTGGGACTGTGGGGTAAGTGTTAACCTTGGCTGCCTGGCAGGTGGCACAGCCAGCGATGAAGCGGCGAACAAAGGTAGACATGCCTGGCCACCAGAAGTCTTTCTGGAGGAGGTGGAGGGTGTGGAAAATACCCCCATGGCCTCCTGCAGGTGAGGTGTGGATGGAACAGACAAGGTCCTGCCTGGGTTCGGGGGAAATGTAGAGCTGTCCCTTAAAGTAGAGATGGGTGCTGTCAAAGTACCAGTCATGTAGGGCAGATCGAGGGAGGGGGAGGAAACCAGACTGCAGTTCTTTGACTAAGCACTGGGCAGTAGGGTCAAGGGCAGTATTTTCAGCAATGCACTGTTGGACACAGAGATCCAGGGCACAAGCAAAAATGGAATTGGGGAGAAAAGTGACAGTGGCATTGTCATCAGAGGTGTCCACGTCATCCTTGTGAGAGAGGGCATCAGCAGGGGCAAGTTTGGATCCAGGGACATGAATACAAAGGAGGTCAAAGTCCTCTAAGAACATTACCCAGTGAGCCTGATGTCAATTCAATTTGTGGGCTTGTTTGGAGTACATCAGATTTTTGTGGTCAGTGAAGATGGTAGTGCGGTGAGGAGTTCCCTGGAGGTAATGTTGCCACAGTTCCAGGGCTTTTATAACAGCAAGCAATTCTCAATCATAGATATCATAGTTCCACTCTGCGGGACTAAAGGTCTCGGAATAGTGTTACAATCACTCCTGAAGAGCAGGCTTTCTTTCAACAAGAGTTTGCAAGGTTCCTTGACAATTGGCCCCTTTAGACAACTTGGTATATGCCAACATTTTATTCCTTCCATCACCTTGTTGTTTTCTTGTATTAACACTGCATTCTGTTTTCATAGTTACTAACCTTCTATATGGAACCCATTGCTCTTCCGCTCTCCATTCTCCTTTTGTCTTCTTGACTCAATCCACAGTCCTTGACTCATTCCATATGGACGTCCATTTACTCCTCTAGGGCATCTCTTGGCCCTCATAGTTCCCACCCCCAACCAGAACATATAAATACCTGACACCCTGTACTTATGGCTCTAAGCTAGTTCTACACCATCCAAGCCTAGTTCTTAGCCACTGCTCGTCCCTAAAGAATATTGACAATGCGAGACCCCTTGAGAAGTCTTTGTTCCACTTTTAACGGAATGCTGCTAAGTTCTATGCACCAGCGTAACAAAAGAACTAGCTTGTTCTACCTCCCCTCCACGCTGGAGAAGGGAGATACTTAAAGAGCAACCATTCCTTCCAGATACACCATGGAATCCTCTGATGATGAACCCCAACCTTCTGGACTCTTCTCCCTCCCTCCTGAAATCCCCCCCAACTCTCCCCAAAGAATCACCAGATCTTCCTGAGCCCCCTCTTCCCCTTTCCCTCCCCTTACCCACCAAGTCATAAGAACTACCCACCTCACTGGCACTATCACAGCTGCAACAGCAGAACCCTCACCCCCTCGAAGTGAAACACCCAGAGAGAGGAGATTGCTCGAAGAAGAACCAGTCTCTCCATGATCTCTCACAGTAGAAATCCTTGCAGAAACCCTTAGCCCAGAACCAGCTGAAACTGCCCAATAACTCCCATTTGAAACCCCACCTAATTCAGCATCCATGGCTGACCTTGATGAAAACCCCAGGGCATACGAGACGAAGGCAGGACTCCCAGATGGATTCTCCGGAGAACCCCAAGACGCTTGATGGTGGAGCAATGCCATGAAGGCATACTTCTTGATAAACCAGAACACCCACTCCCCTGAATAACAACAACTTATCTTCCTAAATAAAATGGACAAAGGACAAGGAAGATTCTATGCCGAGCCACTACTAGAGAAACTCTTAGATCCAGTGATTAAAGAAAAAGACAAACCAACACTGGGAGAAATCATTCAGGACTTCCTGAAGACCTTCACCCCTCATGATGAAAACACCACCGCTTGAGGGAAACTCGCTTGACTCTCTCAGAACCTTTGCGACAAAGGAAATGGCTTTTCTGGTTACATAACCAAATTCCAGATCTTCACCACCAAATCGATTACTGATCCTGTAACCCTTATTGACCGGTTCAACAAAGGGCTCAATCTGGACATAACTGCCATGATCATCTCCATGAAGAATCCACCCACCATCCTCTCCGGATGGATCGAAAAGGCAAGCCAGTTCCACACTCAAAAGACCAGACTGGAATGGTATAGGAGAGGAAGAACCATTGGACACCTCCTCCCTCATGATACCTGCCCCCATTGAGATCCAAACATAATGGATGTGGATGCCATCCGCCTTACTCCTATTGAAAAAGCTCATCACATCCAAGATAACCTCTGCTTCATTTGTCACAAAAAGGGGTGCTCCATTCGAAATCATCCTTGCCAAGGACCTCCCAGGAAGGGAAAGATAGGAGGACAACCCCCCCCTCAAAACTCCTCAGCCACCTTTGAGCATATAAGGACCACCACCGGGCTTGCATCCAAAGGAAAACAAAGCGAAGTAGAAAAATATATTGCCACTATGGGAAAGAAAAAGGAGATTTCCCATCAAGACATACTCAAGGTCCTCAAAGCCTGTTATGAAGAAGACGATAGCTCCTTAGCCGAAGAAGACCCGGCACCGAATGAGGAACCAATGGAAGTAAGGGCTACCGAGACTTCCGAAGTAGAGGGTTTTTGAAAGGGGGATGTAAGTCAATGTCATCTCCCCCTAGTGTTATGATTGCTCCTGTATTTGTATCCAACAACAAGGCTACATCAATAAGAATCCCCATCTCCTTTTACACCTTTCCTAGAGCAAAAATTGTCAACACCAACACCCTAGTAGACTGTGGGGCCTCAGGAAACCTCATCAACTGAGCCCTCATAGAAAAATACCACCTCAAAAAGGAACACCTTCAGCGACCCCTTGTGGCCCAGAATATAGATGGAATTGTCAATCAAGGAGGAATGGCATGTCACAAAGTCAGGATCACCTTACGAATTGGAGATGTAGAAGAGGAGAGAGACTTTACTGTGCCGAACTGCAGGAAAGAAAACATGATCCTCAGACTTCCTTGGCTATGGGAAAGTAACCCCTCCATTAACTGGGCCAAAGGAACCGTTACTCTCCCTGACAAACCACATTCCCAACAACATGATCATCCCAACACCATTAAACAAAGATATCTCCTCCAGTTCCTCGAAACCTCCCTGGACTCAAAAATAGAACAATGTTGGTTAAGATGCCTCCATTCCTCCTCCGTTGAGCAGGACCAGCTTAAAACCAGGAAAACTACCATCTCCACTGAAATTGCTATGGCCAAAGAAAAGGACGAGGTCTCATTACCAACCCATTATAAAGAGTTTTCTGGAGTATTTAGGGAACCCAAACCAGGCCAACTTCCTCCACATTGACCTTTCGATCACACTATCGACGTTGGAAAGGACTTCGTCCCTATGGTAGCTAAGGTATACCCCCTAAACCCTAAGGAAAGGGATGCTTGTAGAGCTTTCATCAAAGAACACCTCAAAAGCGGAAAAATTGTCCCTTCCAAATCTCCTCAGGCCTCCCCGTTCTTCTTTATACCAAAAAAGGATAGGGGACTCCACCCTTGTCAAGACTATCGTTACCTGAACTCCCACACGGTCAAGAACACCTACCCTCTTTCACTCATTTCGGAACTCATTGACAAGCTGAAAGACTCAAAACTCTTCACAAAATTTGACATATGCTGGGGGTATAACAACGTCTGCATAAAGTCAACTAACCAATGGAAGGCCGCCTTCATTACCCCAGATGGGTTATACAAACCCACTATGATGTTCTTCGGAATGTGCAATTCACCATCAACCTTCCAGGCATTCATGAACCACATTTTCAAGGATTACATCACCAAGGGCTGGCTCATTATCTATATGGACGATCTCTTTGTTCATTCAATCAATGACCTGACCTTACACCAAGAACAAGTATGGAAGGTGCTTAAATGGCTGGCAGAACATGGTCTCTTCCTCAAACTCCCAAAATGCCAATTTGAACAATGGCAAATCGACTTCCTAGGAATGGTAGTCTCTGCAGACAAAATTTCTATGGACCCAGTTACATTAAAAGCCATCGAGGAGTGGAAAACCCCCACTTCAGTCAAACAAGTCCAATCCTTTGTGGGATTCTATAATTTCTATTGGTGCTTCATCTGGCATTTCTCACATGTTGCTCGCCCTCTTCATGAGTTAACCCACAAAGGAAAGGTCTGGGCCTGGACCCCTGATTGCGAATGGGTCTTCCACACCCTCCAACAAGCCTTTCTCTCCCAACCTGTCCTTGCCATGCCAGACACCTCCAAACCCTTGTCTATTATGACTGATGCCTTCCTCACTGCCACTAGGGGAATTCTTATGCAGGCAGATGTTAATGGAGATCTTCACCCCTGCACCTACTTCTCCAAGACCTTCAGTCCAGCTGAATGAAATTACAGCATTTATGATCGAGAGTTACTCACAGTAATTAAAGCCCTTGAACTCTGGCGTCATTACCTACAGGGAACCCCACACCGAACCACTATCTTCACTGACCATAAGAACTTTACCTATTTCAGGCAACCTCACAAGCTAAACTGGTGACAGGCCCATTGGGCTATGTTCCTTGAAGACTTCGACCTCCTCTTCATCCATGTTCCCAGCTCCAAATTGATTCCTGCTGATGCCCTCTCTCAAAAAGATGAGGTCAACACCTCTGATGACAATACAGCAGTCACCATTCTTCCAGACTCCATTTTTGCCCACACTCTTGACCTCTGTGTTCAGCAACACATTGCCAAAAACACCACCCTTGACCCCACTGCTCAATGTTTGGTTAAGGAACTCAAATCCAGATTCCTCCCTTTTCTGTGATCTTCCCTTCACAACTGGTACTTTGACGGCACCAAACTTTACTTTAAAAACTGGCTTTATATCCCTCCCAAACCCTGTTAGGACCTCATTCACTCTCTTCATGAATCCCCTGTCGGGGGACATGGTGGCATTTTCCACACACTTCATCTCCTCCAAAAAGATTACTGGTGGCCAGGGATGTCTACTTTCATCTGACGTTTCGTTGCCAGCTGTGCCACATGTCAGGCTTCCAACATTAATACCCACCCCACCATGCCCACCCTTTCCACCCTTGACTCCTTCACCACCTGACCCTTTCAGCAGATCTCTGTTGATCTCATCACCAGCCTTCCCACCTCTACTGGCTATGATTCCATCATGGTCATGGTCGACCATGGCCTTATGAAGGGGGTAATTTTCACACCTTGTCATAAAAACTTGGATGTCACTGGCCTAGCCAACCTCTTCTTCCAACAAATCTTCCTCCGTGTAGGCCTCCATGATCGCCTCATCTCTGACCAGGGACCTATCATGATCACTGCCTATGGTCAGCCCTCACCCAAGGAAACAACAGACTTAGAACATTTTCTTTTCCTCCTTATCTTATCTTTCATCTTATCTAATCACTTTATCTTCTCATCAGGATCAACAGCCCTAGCCTTGCCCTCTGATCTCTGCACCATCGTCACTTGTTCCCCTTTACATTCTCCTCGTGCTTGACACACACCCTTGACACAGCCCAGGGCTGCGCATGCTTCCATTCTGTTTCATCTCCATCATGCTTCTCTTCCATTCTCCTACCACCACAAGGCTGTGGTATGCTTCCCTTCTTTGATGCTCCATGACACATGTTTCATCACTTAATACACGTTTCAGCCACACCCCTACGCCTTAAGGGTCTAGGGTATGGACTCTTTTAGATGAAGTGTATTATGTAAACCTATGTAGCCCTTGAATATATAAACCCAGTGGACAACGACTGGCATCTCCAGTCTAGTTCACTTGGGTATCCTCCTCTCTAAGGCCCCAGCCTAGATTCCAACCGCCTTCTTCACTTCCCAAGAGCTTGTTACAATCTCTTCCGAAGAGCAAGCCTTCTTCCGGCAGGAGTTCGCACGGTTCCTTGACAATCGGCCCCTTTAGACGTCCGCAATACATGCCGCCTGTTTATTTCTTCTTTCATCTCGCTTTTTGCAGTTGCCTCGTTAACCTTGTACTAACACCGAGTTCCATTTCTGATCCTTCCAGCCGGAGCCCGTCGCACTTCCACATCCGTTCCCCTTTTGTTAACCCTTTCCGCGTCTTCCACACGGACGTCCGTTTACTCCTCTAGGGTATCTCTCCTTTTGGCCCTCGTAGTTCCCGTCTCCATCCAGAACGTATAAATACCCGACGACCTGTATTTGTAGCTCTAAGCTAGTTCTATGCAATCCAAGCCTAGTTCTTAGCCACCGCTTGTCCCTGCTCAGACGACGCGAGACCTCTATAAGTCTTCGTTCCATTTGTGACGGAACGCTGCTAAGTTCTATGCATCCACGTAACAAAAAAACTAGCTTCCCTTCCTCCCCTCCTCTCCGGAGAAGGGAGAACGCCACTACGCAACATTCCCTCCCGATTTAGGGCAGACTCCTCTGACGAAGAACCACAACCATCTGGACTCTTCTCTCTCCCTCCAGAAATCCCCTCCGAACAACCCCGAAGAATCGCTGGATCCTCTAGAACTCCTTCCTCCCCTTTTCCCCCGCTCACCCGACAAGTCGTACGGAGCACCCGCTTGGCCGGAACTATTGCAGCAGCAGAAAGAGAACCTTCGCCCACTCCAAGCGAACCCAGAGAGAGGAGATTGCTCGAAGAAGGACCAGTCTCTCCCCAACCTCTCACAGTAGAAGTCGACAACCCGACCCTTGACCAAGAACGACACCCGCCGCCTAAATCCGCATCTATGGCAGATCCGGAAGAAAACAGAACACGAGAAACGAAGGCAGGCCTTCCGGAAAGCTTTTCCGGAGAACCCCAGGACGCTCGATGGTGGAGCAACGCAATGAAAGCGTACTTTATGATCAACGAAAACGTCCACTCCCCCGAGCAACAATGACTCATCTTCCTTAACAAAATGACCAAAGGAAGAGGACGATACTACGCAGAACCTATCCTAGAAAAACTCTTGGACCCCGTCGTCGAGGAGAAAGACAAACCCTCCCTTGGAGAGATCATTAGGGACTTCTTGAAGACCTTCACCCCTCATGACGAAAACGTGGCTGCTAGAGGAAAGCTCGCTTGACTCGCCCAGAACCTCAGAGACAAAGAAAACGGTTTCTCGGACTACGTAACCAAATTCCAGCTCTTTGCTGCGAAATCCAAAATCATGGACCCTGTCACCCTCATTGACCGATTTAACGAAGGACTAGACCCCGAACTGGTGGCCATGATCATCTCCATGGAAACACCACCCACTACCCTTTCTGAATGGATCGAAAAGGCAAGCCAGTTCCACACCCAGAAAACCCGGCTGGAATGGTATAGAAGAGGAAAATCTATAGGACATCTTCTTCCCCAAGACACCCGCCCACGTCGAGATCCAAATGCAATGGATGTAGATGTCGTCTGTCTTACCCCTGTCGAAAGAGCTTGGCACATCCGCGACAACCTTTGTTTCATCTGTCACAAGAAGGGATGTTCGACTAGGAACCACCCCCGACAAGGACCTCCGAAGAGAAAAACTGAAGGTCCATCTCCCCAAAAATATCGACCCCCCCACACAGGATCTTCTGGCATAACAGCTCGATGAGTAAAACCCACGGAGATAGAACAATACATTACCTCAATCAGGAAAAAGAAAGGGGTAACCCAACAGAATGCCCTCAAGGTACTAAAAGCGTGCTACGAAGACAAAGAAGACTCCTGGGTAGCAGAGGAAAGAGAAACCTCCCCGACCGAAGAACCCTTAGAGGCGAGAGCGGCCCAAATCGAGAACGAAGAGGGTTTTTAAAAGGGGGATGTGAGTCGACGTCATCTCCCCCTAAAGTTACTATCACTCCTGTATTCGTATCAAATAACAAGGCAACATCAATAAGAATTCCCATATCCTTTTATGCCTTCCCCGGAGCAAAAAT
>JBBPLT010000967.1:0-10377 GCA_038089955.1 Strobilomyces dryophilus | reverse complement strand
GGGCAAGGCTGAGGCCGTTGATCCTGATGATAAGATAAAGAGATTAGATAAGGGGAAAGATAAGATAAGAAAGAAAAGAAAAAGATGTTAAGTCTGTTGTAGATGCTGGTCATGGGGCAGCGATCGTAACACCCGCTCTCTCCACTCGCCACCACTGCCACCTGCCCTTTTCAACAACTCTCTGTTGACCTCATCACTGGGCTCCCATCTTCTAATGGTTTTAAGATTCCATCATGGTTGTGGTAGACCATGGGCTTTTGAAGGGGGTAATTTTCACCCCTTGTCACAAAATGCTTGATGCGGCTGGTCTTGCTGCACTCTTTTTCGCCAAAATCTTCCCTTGCTTTGGCCTACATGACCGCCTCATTCCTGACCACGGTCCACAATTCACTTCTGCATTTGCTAGGGAACTCGCCCAACTCTTACAATACAATGTAGCTCTCTCCTCCACCTATCACCCACAGATGGATGGGGAAATAGAACGAATGAACCAGGAACTCGAAACCTACCTCCAGATCTTCTGTGAAGGACATCTGGAATGATGGGCATCCCTCCTTCTGATGGCAGAATTCCATCACAATTCCTCCATCCATTCCTCCACTCAGAAAACACCATTTTCTCTGATCCTTGGATATGAACCCCGAGCATATCCCCCTCTTGGCAAAACCTTCCTCCCAGCCTTGGAAACCTGGCTGGAACTTCTCTCTGCAGCATGAACAGAAGCAATTGCAGCCCATGAATGGTCACAACAAATCATGAAAGAACAAATCTTTCCCCGACTCCCCAAATGGAAAATAGATGACAAGGTCTGGTTTGACAGCCGGAACTTACAGATCAACTACGCCTCTCAGAAACTGGCATCCCAATGGGAAGGACCATTCGAAATCTCCCAAGTTCTTTCCCCAGTAGCCTTCCACCTTCGCCTCCCCGCTGGATGGAAGATTCATGATGTCTTCCACACCTCCCTTCTCTCTCTGTTCTGGGAAACGAATGAGCACGGCCCTAATTTCCACAACCCTCCACCTGACCTTATCAATGGAGATGAAGAATATGAAATAGAAGCCATCTTAGCACACTGAGGATCATGCAACTGGAGGCAATACTTGGTCTCCTGGAAAGGCTATTCCACAGCAGAGAACACTTGGGAACCCATGGGCAACCTTTGCCATGCTGCAGCAGAACTCCATGACAACCAAAAACGGCACTCTCAAGATTTCCTGAACATATAAAAAGGACTGAATGCACTAAGGTTGTTTTCAGCATCTACCACCATGTCTTTCTCCTCCACTCGCCACATCCTACAACATCCTTTTGCCTGCCGAATCTGCCACAGCACTGACCATACTATGACTTGGTGCCCTTGTTATTTCTGCCTCCGCTGCTGTCACAACTCCCCGGGCCACTCCTTCCCTTGTTGCCCCTTGCAAAACCAAACGAATCCCATGGCATACCCCTTCACCTTCATTCCTCCGATTCCCCGCCCCACTCTGGACAGGTCTGAATTTGCTCTGGTAGAGCAAGTCTATGAAGAGGGTAATGTTACAGTCACATGAGAGGACGGCCCCATCATTTCTTTTCCTCCCGTCCCCACCTCTCCCACTCTCGTTCCTGATGACGACCCCATGGAGGTCTCCAATTCCACCATCACCACTCCTCCACACCTGGTGTGCAGATTACCAAGATACCCCGGAAGGATGCCTAGGAACTCCTTGATCATTCCTACATGCAGCGACCACGGCCACAGCACTGCAGACACAGCAACCACAGCAGGACTACTCCGGACTCTTCCATTCTTGTACTTCTACCATTCTCTGTTTCCATCGCTTCCACACGGAGTTCCAGATGTGCAGTTCCATTTCCCATGATCCACTTCCTTTGATCCTTTTGTCTCCTTTTAGTCATGGACACCCATACTCCTTCTAGTAGAACCCTTAACCCTGAAGGTTCCCACCCCTTGCCTCACCAGTATATAAGTCAGGTACTTTCTCCCATGTTCCCTAGCTAGTTCTATGCCTACCAAGCCTAGTAATCTAGTCCCCTTCCATGCATCCTCCTATGTGTGAGACCGTTTGGTCTAGCTGACACTATTGAACCCTTGACCCTGATCACAGCCGTCGCTATCAGGAATCCCTCTTGTTTATACATAAGACTTTGCTCTACTTTGAGTGAGTGCTGCTAGGTTACTACGCAACCAGTGTAACAGTGCGCAGATTACCCAAGATACCCTGAAGGGACACCTAGGAATCCTTCGCCCTCCCAACACACAGCAGCCACAGCCTGGACTCTCTCCTTTTTTGTACTTCTACCGATCTCTGTTTCTGTCATTTCCACACAGAGTTCTGGACATGCTGTTCCATTTCCCATGATCCGCTGTAGAGACCGGTAGGCCTCTATGGTTGTATCACCCCTTCTTACCATATTCTAACCACATACCTTCACTCCTGAGCCTTCCTAACTCCCCCCTAACATTCCATCCCACTCCGAGCTCTTTTACCTTAGACCGAGTACATAGACTGATGACCGGGCCTGAGCCGGTCACACCGGTCTTGGTTTTCTAAAGACCGGCCTGTTCAACTGGCCCAGCAGCTCAGTTCCTTTATCTCCGGACTTTCACATGTATGTTCGCTTCCTCGTTACCGTTGTCTCAGCGTCGACATTAGAGTCGGCGACCTTGTTTCATCTTTTTATCCTCGTTTCCATTTATCCTCATAGACTTACTTTCCTACTCGTTGTCAAGTCTCGGGCATACCCAGACTATAAAGCGATGTAGTTAGACTTATGCAAGGAAGCTCCCGTTTTGCTCAGAACCACCGTCCATCGTCTCAGCCCGTCGCCGACTACTGTTACCATCACTGTTCACCGCTTCGGCCCGTTGCCGACTACCGCCTCCATCTCCGTTCACGTTCCTACTCATGACCTTACCACAGTTCACCTGTCTTAATACCGTTCTTGCTCAAAAAGTTTGGTTTACTGACCCCATCCTACGCTCGCCGGCCTCATCTACTCAGCGACCGGACTACCGGACTATCGACCGGTCCAACCGGCGCACCTTCTCAAGGCCTGTTATGCTGGTTGCGTAATAACCTAGCAGCGCTCACTCGAAGTAGAGCGAAGTCTTATAGACGAAGCGTCGAGAGTATGTTCCTAGTAGCAACGACTAGACTAGGGTTCAGTAATGTCGACTGGTTTAAAGGGTCTCATGCGAGGAGTGCGTGGAAAGTGGACTAGATTACTACGCTGGTTATGCGAAGAACTAGCTGGGGAACATGGAGAGGAGTATTCGACTTATATACTGGTGAGGCAAGGGGTGGGAACCTTCAGGGTTGAGGGTTCTACTAGATGGGGTGCGGGTATCCGTGGTCAAAAGGAGACAGAAGGATCAAAGGAAGCGGATCATGGGAAATGGAATAGCTAGTCTGGAACTCCGTGTGGAAGCGATGGAAACGGAGTCAGTAGAAGTACAAGAAGAGAAGTGGCGAGAAGAGTCCGGCACAGCTTGTTGTGGCAACTGCGATTATGGTGTTCCGCATGGAAGGGTAGAGGGTTTCTAGACGTCCTTCTTGGGTATCTTGGGCAACTTGCGTGCCACGCATGACGGGACAGGGACGGAGGAGCTAGAGGTCTCCATGGGATCATCGTCGAGGTTAAGGGAGGAGAGGTCGTGGACGGGAGGAAAAGAAAGGATGGGGCCGTCCTTTCGCGTAACTGTAACAAGGCCCCGGACTGCCGGTTTCTTGCTCTTGGTCGACTCCCCTCTTCCTAGACCTCTTCCAGAGTCCTCTGGGGGCGAATGGATCGCCCCTACACACCCCCTTGATCACCTGGACCTGTCCCCGGGCTAACTGGACTTACTGACCTTAGTCCACCCAGGACACCTAGGATCTTTAAACCGGGCTGTCAACAAATGGTCAACTGAAGCGGATCGCTACCTGACGAGGCTCTCTGATACTTATGACCACATCGTCGTCGTCCTCACCAACCACACCGACTTGGACACCGGTGATATGTTCCTCAGGGCCGATGAGAACAGCAAGGGTCATTCAGGTGAACTCGATGAGGTTTGTTGGTATTCTCTGGATTCGTGTGGGGCTATTGATTGTTCTCTTAGTTTCTAGATGTTTTGTGGACACCATTTGAGCACTTGCTGAAAGGTTCCATTGTATACTTTGCGTCGTGTGGCTCTCTGGTGAACGAGCTGGAGTCGATGAGTAAGTTGAAGAAATGTGTTCAACGGTGCGTCTGCCTTGAAACAGGTTGATCCATCTAAATGGTATCCATACTAATGTCGTTTATAGCTTCAAATTCAGGCATGCACTTGCGTTTGACGCCCCGCGTTTGCATGTTGCCTCTGTTGCTGAGCTGCTGGCACGTCTGACCAAACGCTTCACCATCTATGATGTAGAATTCATGAAAGTTCTCAAGGGGATCCTACCTGACGTGTCTGAGCTTGGATGGCACTTGTCGATCATCCATTTTGTCAAGGGTAACGTTGTTCAGTATGTTTGGGCTCACAAAACTTTACAGCCGTGGGGCCAACCCCTTCCAATGCAATGCTTCCAGTGCGGCGTTCTCCAAGAGTGGGAGCCAACATGCATTGAGGGTGGTGCATACGCGTACCACTGTACGTATGCGAAGTGTGGTTATGATGGGGAGGACAGGAAGGGGGAGCTGCATTCCTTCACTGTACTTTGCCCTCACAACTGTCAGATCATGCACAGCAAACGGCAGACCCCCACTGCCTGGCTGAAATTCATGTAATCTAGCTCATAGTTTTTTAATCCATACTACGTTGTTGTGGCTGTTTATTAGTCTATGCATGCAGCCAGAGAGACTCAATATGAAGTGTTTTGTTGATTGCATTATGTCAGAATCACATGATCGCAGGTCCGGTACCGCGACTCGGCGCAGTGGTTTCTCACACATTTTCACCCTCTGTCTAGCTTGATTGACTCTGTTATGTCCGACTGGTCAGTCCTTTTCGACTCTGTTCTCTTTAAATATGTCCAGGATTATTCTCTGGCTTACGGTGATGTGGTGTCTCACACACAAATCTTGCTAGATTGCAAGAATGAGATAGTCAACTCACCCCTGTGTGAAGACACTGCAGTTGAGCTTCCCCATAGCCTCCGCTTGGTGAGTAAATTGATGCCACACTCTTCCTGTCACACTGAGGACTTCCAGTGCATTCGAAAACTCTTTTTACCCTATTTGGACAGTGATGACCAAAAGGAGGAAGAGGCTGCCATCGAAGCCTCAGCCTCTCAGGGAGAGTCTTTGACCCCAGAGGACTGTGAGGCAGCTGCACGACCATCAGATGCTGGGGATTATTGGACTGAATGGACCCCATTCCATGTGGCCCAGTGACTTTTTGCTGATGAGGTGGCTAAAGTCGATGGTGATGCTTGGGACAAGCAGAACAAGCAGACTCTTGGTGCTCGCATGGTCGCAGTTCGCAAGTGGTTCAATGATCTCCCGAAAAGCAAGCTTCAGGAGATAGAAGATGCGACTGTGAAGTGGAACAAACTCGGTTGTCCTAACAAGGAAAAACGAAAGGTGTAAGTTCCCTTTCCCAAGATCTCACTTTGATTTCCTACTTATTTATGCTTAGCTATCGGAAAAAACATCTCAAGAATCGGACTACTGAGTTCATCAAGGCAATTCGTCGAACTATGGGAGTGCACTCGGTTGTGTTGCTGACTTATGATGTCAATGATGAGAAGAAAACTGCAATGTAAGTCTTTGGCAGCCAGTTGATTGTATGTACCACTCATCCATTAAATGTAGCATTGAAACAGATCCACCAACTGGACAAGACAAGCATTTCACAGTCTCTTCCAATGATTGCAAGGGCTGGGCGAAACAGGGTGTCAAGTTTTTGCATGAATACCTCGACTGCGATGATGGTATGTATTTTCTATGCTGAATTGTTCTGGTAAATATCTTTCTCCCCTGCAGACGATGGAGCAACTACCAAGGAAACACCAAGTGATGAAGAAGAGACTGTAGAGGTTACAGTCGACAACTCTGGGAATCCAAGGTTGCTGACAGCCCATGTGAAGGATCTAAAGACGCGTCAAGATATTTGCCGCGATGTGTTCATGAAAGCATATGGTAAGTACATGCACTTCACTCCCTTTGGGTGTTACTCATCAAATCTAGCAAAATTCACAAAGAAGGCCAATGTGCATGCTCCATGGCTGGAGCTCACCAGGCCCAATAATCAGTTTCTCGACCCAGACTCTCTCCCCGAAGGGTTCAACATCTCAGACCCTTCCAAGTTGACAAAGTTTATGATTGACCAACTGTGGGCCCATTGGTGGGAACGTGAGAAGCAGAAGCTGCCAATTGTGGAGTTCATCAAAGCTCGGAAGAGGGACCTAGATGGTTGGAAGGTTGGTCTGGCAAAAAAGGAGCCATGTCCTCCCAAGAGAAAGGCTTATGTTGAGGTTGATGATGACGCTGGTGATGAACCTGGGCCATCAACAGACAAAGGTGAGGACTGGACTTGCTAATGTGTATAGGCAGTGATCTGAGCTCTTTGGCAGGCAAAGGCAAAGTAGTGGATGACAAGGAAGGGGAGATGTCGTCAACATCCCTTCCAAAACCACCCTCTAAGCATCCTCGTATTTCGGACCAGCCAGCCACCCCTGAAGAAGGGAGTCCAGCCGCCAATAAAAGTGACAGGGGCAAGTTCCTGTATGGCCTTGCCCCTGTGGATACCTCATACAAGGCTTTAGTTGATGCACTGATGATCCTTCCAGTTTTCGTAAGTCTATTTTCATTTTGGTTTGTGGTATGAATCAGAAACTAACTTAATGTACATGAGGCCTCATCTGACCCCTCCACGTCTGGTCCCTCCAATTCCAGGAGTGATTTGCCCCACTGGGCATCTTGGCATTGGCACTGTAAATACCTTCCCAGTGAAGTGCATGGGAAAGTAGATGAGTTCCATGCAGCTCTGTCTGCTTTGCGTGGATACACTTTCATGTGTCACAGCAGAGGTACTCCTGTTGTTCTAGGTCTTGGTTTACTTCTCCGAGAGTGTTGGAGGTCTGTTGAGGTTGAGCCAGGTGATTCTGACGTTCCAGCATTTCTTCAGACATCAGTGCTTGGGGTAGAGCTGGCCAAGGATGTTGTTACGGCCATGCAGGAGGTATCTGCCCAATTGACTAAGGTTGCTGCTGAAAGCAGTAAGGAGGGAAAGAGTGCAGGGCGGAACCAGGAGGAAACAGAGGGAAAAGAGGTGAGGAAGAAAGGAAAGAAGATGAAGGCGAGTCCTGGTAAGAAGTTGAAGGAAAAACCAGCGAAACAACAGGACCATGGACCCTCCCCTGGTCCCTTGAACATCACTCGGTCAAAGCATACCAGAATGCCAAGCAAGAAGGTTCTTGGTTTGGACTATGCATGACATTAGTCTTGTCTCCTGCTGTCATCATTGCTGTTTTCTATTCATAGCCAATACATAGTGATGTGTACTGATGACATTTGTTAAATAAAATGCAAGAAATCAGACAGACATAAGCAGGAAGTATCTTGTGGCTATGATACCTACTCATATAGTATGAAATGAACTAGCAAGCATGCTTATACATCTCCCTCTCCATCTGGTGAGGGCTTGTTGTACCTATCTCATTGTACCAGTGAGATATGGGCAGGACAAGACATGCTTCACTGGGGATCAATGGCTGGTACTATATGTATGACACCTCACTCATGGTATCAGCTGGTATTGGTCACCAGTAATGTTCGGCCGGTACCATGTGCATGAACACATGAGTATGTTACCGGCCAGAGTTGGTCACCAGTAATATGTGGCCGGTACTAGACCAACGTCCTCATGTGTCTAGGTCTGGCTGGGCTTTCTCACCAGCGATAGATGGCCAGTACCATGTTCAGGACCACTCAGGCATGGTACCGGCTGGCATTGCTCACCAGAAGGAAATGAGCTCAATGAGTAACTTGATGCATGTTTGTACTGCATGTTGAACTATGGGGTTTGAACTCGAAAACTCCAAGAAGATGCTGATGAGATGGACTAGCTTGGTTTTGGCAGTGATATGCGGCCAGTACAAGACTCACACCATCCTTTGTCTCTAGGTCCTGCTGGGCTTTCCACCAGTGATAGATGGCCAGTACCATGTGCACAACCCCTCAATCATGATGCTGGCAGGTATTTTGTTGCCAGTGGTTTGTGGCCGGTACCATATGCAGGACCAATCTAGCATGGTTCCAGCTGGCATTACTCACCAATGATATGTGGCCGGGACCAGACTCATGCCCTCCTTTGCCTATGTCCAGCCAGAATTCCCCATCAGTGATAGCTGGCTGGTACCACGCTCACAATAGTTCCCTCAAGGTGCCAGCCAGCTTAGGTCATCTACTATAAGCCAGCCAGCATGCTCACATTGATTATACTGTGTACTGGCCGGTACTGTTTCCATGATGACAACTATGCTACTGCTTGTGGGATGTGAGTACCATCTTCACATCACTGGCCGTACCACTCCTACATCCTCCAGCCGAAAGCCTGGCCGGAGCTTGTTATGCATCATTTTGTACATTGTACAGGTACCAATTGTACGATGGTTGGTGACTGCACGATATGCGTTTGAGGGGTCCATCTCAAGTTCCAGGTTTCACCTATGGCAAGACTGATGATTATCTTGATCATACCTTTGTCCATCATGAAGAAAAAGGTTGGTTGAACACTGACTGGCAATATTTTTATGTCAACAAGTGAGTCTTTTTGTTCGACATAAAATTAAGCTCAACAGGGTGCCAGGTTTGTGGATTGGGACATGTCATGTGGTTCTGAGGTGGAGGAATTGGTCACAAAGCAACCCGAGACTGGGATGAGTTCTTGCAGCGAGAAGGACGTGTGGCTCAAGACCCAGTGAATCCTGTGTGTCGAGGAGAACCAGCAGATGCAATGCAACAGGTGGACGACGAGGAAGACGAGGAGATGGCCAGTGAAGTGGAGGGGGATGAGGAGGGTATAGAGATGGATGAGATCGAGCACGAGCTGGATCGGGTGGTTGCTGACGACGGGGAAGTGTTAGATGACGACGTTTTAGCGCGTGAAGGGTATGGCGCGCTGTAATCAGTCGGGCATACGATATGTGGATGCAATGCAATATCAGGTTATTTTGTACACGATAAGGACATACACGCTACAGGGCAGTCACGATATGGTCTTGTCTTCTCTCCGGCGAGAAAGCAAAATGATGTCATTGCTCTTTTCGTGTCGCCGATGCTCCGATATGCCAAGGGCGTGATGTTTGCAAACGTGACGAGGGTGACATGACAAATCAGGCAATGTCTACTTTCTGCAAGGTTTGTGATGCATCCTGATCTCAAGAAAGCACTGAACCATGCCATCCACGACGGCGAGTATGAAGAAGTTCTCCTGGCCGAGGCGGCTGCAAATCTGCTCAATGGTGTAGAGGGTGTACCATTAGGTGAACTCGCTCCCAAAGTCCTTGGCAAGGCACTCGAGAGGGGCTTTCTTGCACGAGGAGAGAGAGGCGAAATGATCGCCCGGCTCCTTTGGACCATGGCACATGACAAGGCGGTTCCAAGAGCAACCTGCTCCATTGTATACCACAAGCCAATTCGCGTTGTAGAGTTTCTCCACTGCTTATTTCCTGAGAAATACTGGAACGCAATCGACAACACAACGCCTATAGGGTATGGTGAGGGTCCTCCCCTATTCGAAGCCTTTAAAGATGCCTACGTCTGTTTTTCCCACTTCATGGACGCGGTGGCCCACGAGGTCGACCTCCATATGGCCTACCAACTTCTTCTCAGAGGCGCTGCCCTTAGCTATCTGCGCAACCAAGAATCGATTGATTTTTGGCACCAATTCATTTTGGATCTCCAGATTCAACGACACTCAGTAGCTCCAGGACGTCTGTCTTGCAAGCACAGGTGAAGAATAGAAACAGTCCCGAGAAGGATGTCTACGTCAATCTACAATCGGTACAAGGTACCCTTCCCGTACTCTCTCTCGTCCACGAGCTGGGCTCCTCTGCGAACGCAGTCGAATCTGCGCCCTTCTATTTCGAATCGCACGAGGATCATTCATGCCATTACAAGATCGTCACGCACGGTTGTTCCTCCTCGACGTTTGCAGTCATCCCGATTTCTATGGACGATTTGTATGCAGAGTTACTTGGTTCAGACCGACTGAAAGACTACGCTCGGGGCGACATAGAGGAATGTGCCTCTTTGTTCCGTCAGTTGAATCCCTACTGTTGGGCGGAGCGAACGAAGCCGGATCAGAGGGGCCAGATTTGGTCGTGGTTTGGCAAGCACGCACACTGAGCTGGACGAGGGTGGATATCATAGGTAGCAAGTAGGGTGAAGAAGTTTGCCACA
>JBBPLT010000966.1:0-10379 GCA_038089955.1 Strobilomyces dryophilus | reverse complement strand
GAGGAAGGAGTTCTAGAGGATCCGGCGATTCTTCAGGGTTGTTCAGAGGGGATTTCTGGAGGGAGAGAGAAGAGTCCGGATGGTTGTGGTTCTTCGTCAGAGGAGTCTGCCCTAAATCGGGAGGGAATGTTGCGTAGTGGCATTCTCCCTTCTCCGGAGAGGAGGGGAGGAAGAGAAGCTAGTTCTTTTGTTACACGGATGCATAGAACTTAGCAGCGTTCTGTCACAAGTGGAACGAAGACTTATAGAGGTTTCACGTCGTCTGAGCAGGGACGAGCGGTGGCTAAGAACTAGGCTTGGATTGCATAGAACTAGCTTAGAGCTACAAGTACAGGTCGTTGGGTATTTATACGTTCTGGATGGAGATGGGAACTACGAGGGCCAAAAGGAGAGATACCCTAGAGGAGTAAACGGACGTCCATGTGGAAGATGCGGAAAGGGCTAACAAAAGGGGAACGGATGCGGAAGTGCGACGGGCTCCGGCTGGAAGGATCGGAAACGGAACTCGGTGTTAGTACAAGGTCAACAAGGCAACTGCGGAAGGCGAGACGAAAGAAGAAATAAACAGGCGGCATGAACTGCAGACGTCTAAAGGGGCCGATTGTCGAGGAACCGTGCGAACTCCTGCCGGAAGAAGGCTTGCTCTTCCGAAGAGATTGTAACATACCTGGACTTCAGGACCTGCCTGAAAACAAAGATGGGTATATGGGTGGTGTGGCGAATGGAATGGGCCTTCGTAAGCGAGCATGGATTTTCTTGTGCATCAAATCACTGAACTTACTCAGAAGACGACCACCATCACGCATTAGATGAGCTGGAAGGGGATGGCTCAGATGGTGAAGGAGATGGCTCAGACGAAGCCGATGAGGCGGATGATGGATGGGATCATGAATTGTGATGTAATGTCTATACTACTTCGTGACACTTCTCTCTCGTGCAATACCAAAATCGCTGCCACCGTTCGGCCGATGGGGTGATCGAGGGTCTCAGTGACCTCAATCATAGAAAAGGCGATTCACCTTCCTTCACTCATGCTGAACGTGCTGAGTCCAAAAACATTGTGCCGAAAGGAGCACGAGCGTCTTGGTTTCCATACAGATCAGCTCACAGACCAGATTCACCTTGTAAAAAGGCGTGCCAGGCATAGAAGTCACTGCCAAGATGGAACTGTTTTGCAATAGCACTTCTCTATGCCCCAGCTCATTTTCCTATGTGAAGAGGTCAGCAGCCACACGACTAGCTCTGTCCATCGGCGTCGTTTCGGCCACTCCAACAACAGTCACATTGTTGAACACGACGTCCAATCTGCCGAACGCCTCTTTGGTTCGCACAAACGCGTGGTTGATATCCGCCTGATGGTGACATCAGCTTCGAGTACCAGCAGCTTGTCTTACTGGTAGCGCATGGAAAGATATTGGAGTTCTTCTGTCCAAATGGATGTCCCAACGACAATGTTGCTCTTTGCCAAGGCCAATTCAGTCATTGACTTTTCGAGACCAGACCTCGATGCACCAGTGACTGACACAGGCAGAGTGTGAGGTTTTGTTGCACCAAGAGACCTAGATATGTGTACACTTTGTGTCATTGTTTAACCACCTTGCTTAGGATACCAACAATGGAGATATTGATACCAGATGATGTGTTTTAGTTGTTGTACATGATACACACATTAGGACAACCTTGGTATTGCAACCACAACTGTGACACTAGGATGGCATCAAATTTTTAGTACTTTCATTGCTATAGTGGCAAAGATAATTGGGAAAGTAATAGTACATCAAGACAGCATTGCTTGAAGTTCAAGGGACAATGATATGTATCACTTCCAACAATATTCCCAAGACTCTCCAAACAGGGAGGGGTCAACATCAAGTTGATATGCATTGTTGGAAGATATAACCAGGGAATGGAGTGGAAGATAGCCAGCATGCCTGGACCAAGGAGTGATCCAACCAAAGCATAAACCATTTGAAGATTGAATCCAACCGTTGTCCACATGCAAAGTACTATAGGATAAAAGCCTATCTGTCCTCCATACCTTGATGGAACAATCACTTGAACCAGAGACAATATGTCTACCATCAGATGAGTAAGCAACAGAGAAAACACTATATGTATGCCCCTGGAATGGACCTGCCACACATTGACCAGTAATGGCATTCCAAACCCGAATGGTCTTGTCTTCTGAGCCAGAGGCAATATGGCTGCCATCAGGTGAGTAGGCAACAGACAAGACATAATCTGTATGCCCCTGGAATGGACCTGCCACACATTGACCAGTGGTGGCATTCCAAACATTAATGGTCTTGTCTAAAGAGCCAGAGACAATATGGCTGCCATCAGGTGAGTAGGCAACAGACCTGATATAATCTGTATGCCCCTGGAATGGACCTGCCACACATTGACCAGTGGTGGCATTCCAAACCCTAATGGTCTTGTCTTCTGAGCCAGAGACAATATGACTGCCATCAGGTGAGTAGGCAACAGACAAGACACAATCTATATGCCCCTGGAATGGACTTGCTACACACTGACCAGCAGTGGCATTCCAAACCCTGATGGTCTTGTCATCTGAGCCAGAGACAATATGGCTGCCATCAGGTGAGTAGGCAACAGACCTGACATAATCTATATGCCCCTGAAATGGACCTGCCACACATTGACCAGTGGTAGCATTCCAAATCCTAATGGTCTTGTCTTTTGAGCCAGAGACAATATGACTGCCATCAGGTGAGTAGGCAACACACCAGACAGAACCTGTATGCCCCTGGAACAGACCTGCCCCACACTGACCAGTGGTGGCATTCCAAACCTTGATGGTCTTGTCTAAAGAGCCAGAGACAATATGGTTGCCATCAGGTGAGTAGGCAACAGACAAGACATAATCTATGTGCCCTTGCAGAGCATGGACTTCTGCTGGCCACTTGGCTGGATTCCCTGAGGTGACTGAGGCATGCTTCTGCAAATGTTTATCCCAAAGTTTGCAGAGTGGTGAATTGGATGGAGTCTGGGGCATGGCTGATAGATAGAGATGTGGTGTAGACTCTCTGAGAACAGGAGCAAACACTTCAATGAACTGGAAGGCCTCTGACACTAGCATAGCAAATTCTTGGTCCTATTATCACTTTGTTAAAATCAAGTGCATGTACTACTAACTTTCATCTTACCTTGGCCCATCCATTCAAACTATTGCATGTCTCTATGGCAGATAGGAGTGACTGTGGGGAGGAAAGGTAGAGGAGGCTGATGACTTCAAGCCAGTAGGGGAAGAAGGTCTTGAAGAAGGTGGTGACCTCATCCAACAATGCTGAAGTACATTCTGCAGACTGCAGGTGGAACATCCAGTGCTGGCATGAGTAGGACAGGTGAGGGGGAATGGACTTGCAGATGCGACTCAGCAGATCAGGAACATCTGCATTGCACTTCCGAGAGTCCTCGAGGTTGCAGATGTTGAACCTCAGCATATCTCGCATGCAAGCAAGTGATGCTCGTGCAACACATAGTGAATGCTGCAGCTCTATGCTGACATGGAACACTGAGCTGCGGGCTGGATCGAGTAGAAAGTCACGAAACGAGGTATGGAGTGGTCGGACGGGTTTCTCTTCTTCGAGTACACCATCCAACAATGATCCCATTGGTTCGACAATTGGCCAAACATCTACTTCTTTTCCAAACAGAGTTGAAAGGGAAGCAAGAGGCAGCGGTTCATTGAGCGAGAGCACCACAGCCATTACATCGCGAAACCGCGCTTGCACGTCTGGGTAGATGAACAGTTGCTCCAATATCGTCCGATACAGCTGGTCAAGTGACTCAACCCCATCCGTGTTGCCGACCTGCAAGAGCCTATGAAATCGCTCGCAACGCCCGAGTCCAGCAGCACGATGCCCTCTGATGAATTTGCAAGCCGTCGCAGCCCACTGGAACAAATGCTGCGAGTGGTTGACAAGCAGTCGACACCACTCCTGGCCTGGCCAAGACAATTCTAGCTCGGGGTACTGACAAAGGGACAGACGGATGAACTTCTCTATGTCACCATCGATGACTTCATCCTGAATATCGCTCATTTGTTTACGGATAATTTGTGAACCTGGCGCAAGCGCGGCGAGGATATCGTTCTCTGGACGAGTCGTAATGAGGAAGCGGATATTAGACGGGAGGGTGTTGCCTATGATTTGCTGGGAGATGGCTCGTAAGAGCTGTTCGCGACTGTCTTCATCGCCGCTTTCGTCCAGAGCGTCTATGACGACGACGAGCGGTCCGACACTGTCGAGGTACTGACTAGGTTCGACGATGAATTTCTCTAGCTGCTCCGAGGGGGAAGTCGACGCTCGGAGGGCTCGATCGTTCTTCACTGCCTTCAGGAGGGCCGCCTTGTATTGCGGGTCGCGGTCGCAGAGGTCACGTGCGATGGTGCTGAAGAGATTCTTCGGGTTGCGGCTCGCAGCGTCACTCCTAGCGAAGCAGTACGACGACCCTAGCCGTTCTTGCCCATCGTACAGTCGAGCGATCGAGTGCGCCACTGCAGACTTGCCCGATCCAGCAACCCCAGTCAGCAGGCACACTCGCGGACCACCATCTTCGACGTTGTTGAGAATGTCGCTGATCTCTTCCAAGAGAGACTCTCGAGTCCCTGGCACGCACCCCTTCTCGCGTACATATCTAGCCCCTTGCGCATACACCATCTCGTTCAGGTCGATGGCTTCCGCTGTGATCCCCACCCATCAACATCTGAGTGCCATATCCGGAGGGCGGACCTACCGATGTGCTCCACGACATTCATCGTACGAACAACGGTAATTTCGGTCTGTAACGCAACGCCCTCGAGGAAGGCGGTCTTGAGTTCTTGCAGCTTCTTCTCGTAATCGGCGATCCTCTTGTCGACGTCAGACGTCGTGGATTTCGCCATCCGTTTCACTACATGCAGAGCTCAGTGGGTGGTTATCGACAAACTGATGGCGACCCACAAAAGTTTGGTTTGGTATATTCGGTGATGAAGTACCCGCACTCCGTCACCTGCTGGATCAGGGTCGTGATGGTCTTCGTGTGCTTCTCAATCTTCTTCAGCGGCTCGGCATCCTCGACGAACGCGAAGACGTCGCTCATCGTGCCCACTAACCGAACGACCCGGTCGTCGCGATCCTTCTGGGCTACGAGTATCTGTTCAACATCAGCGATGACGAAAGAGACCGTGCTGAGAGACCAACAGACCTTGATGACAGGTGATATGACAGACCAGGCCAGCGACGCGTATGGGTGAATCTACATGGTCTTGAGAAAGTGTGAAGTAAACGAGTCTACCGAAATACCTGGGCAATGTCGGTGACGATGTCGTTGAAAAGCTTCACTCTCCGCAGTAAGTCATCGCAGGCAGACGGAAATGCCTCTACCGTAGCTACGATGTTGGGTTCAAAATCGAGCGCGCGATCGAGGGGAGCGACGACCGCGGAGGTGATCGGCGAGCTGACGGCCACGTTCGCCTTAGTGACAGCATCTCTAGCTTCATGTTCGTTTGCATCGACACTCAGAGGTTCAGCGGTCAACGCGAACTTGATTGCGGTTCCAGCGAGATTGGATCCGTCGGGGATATCCAGAGGTGCTTCAAATACTTGCATCGTTTGGATTGCGTCAGTGGATCAAGTTGAGGTAATACCTCCTTACCATGGTCCTTCAACCTGCCCAGAATTACGCCAATATTGTTCGAGAGGGATCCTACTAATTCGTTCTTTCCGACGTGGTGCTTCTGATAAACTTGGATGCCAAGGATGGCATGATCGTCCCCGTCACTAGCGATATCCAGTCAGAGCACGTAATGTGAGAAACGAACACTCACAAAAACAATGACTGTTCCCAGAGGGTACGATTCTTGGACTCCTTTGATATATCCGTCGATCGCGAGGCATCACCTACGGAGAATTTGACGTAGAACTGTCTCGCGAACGGACTTTTGCGCCGCTTTTGCGTCCGAAGTTCGACGTCTGAGGAAGTGTAAGTCGGGATGCATGGAAATGTGAGGCTACGACTCTACTCTTGACGGTGATTGACTTCGCCCTAGACCCTCGTTCAGTACGCTCCGGGGAAGGCTGAAAGTCGACGGTATACATACACTCTGTCTGGAGGCGGAACCATGGTGATGTTGGTGGAAATGCGATGGGAGAGAGGAAGAGAGTGAGAATTGAGCGCCAGCCTTTGCTCGTGACCCAGTCCTCTACCGGGGCTAGTGACCAGATCTCCACTCCTATCCGAATTGAACGGCACCGTTCTTCATTCCAACGGTACGCGCCCCCTCAGACTCCTTTGTCGACGTCGCATCTCCCCAACGTGCCACCGTCGACCACGATCAGGCCACCAACGAACGTGATGCACAGAAAATAAAGCACGGTAACCTCCAGAAGCGCTCAGCGTCCGGACGAGTTCATGGCAGGTTTCAATCTGATTTTCTATGAACCTCAAGGAGACGTACCAGGTTCGTGTCTCGATTGTGTCGACGGCACCGTTTCTCACTTTTTTCTGCTCGCACAGATGATCACCCTCGGACGCAATGCAGCACTGAAGTTGGTCGACGTATGGATCCATTCTCGGAGGGCATCATATTCAGCGTTATGCCACCCAAGAAAAGCTGGAGAAATATTTCGGATCTATCCAGCGGCGAAAAGGTGAGTTTCTTCCGTCTCGCTCTGCAGGAACATCATGACCTACAGACGCTCGGTTATCTGGCCCTCGTGTCCGCGCTCCACGGCTTCAAGGTATGGTCACGCGCGTTCTCAGATGGCCCCAGCTCATTCGTCCCCCAGACGACCCCTCTCTGCTTCATGGGCGAGATCGACGCTGCGCTCGATTTCCCGAAGGTGTCCATCGTTGCAAACTACATCAAAGATCGGACGAAGAACGCGCAGTTTATCATCATCTTGCTGAGGTTCGGTCTGTCTTTCTTTCGCATTTCCTGTAACTCAGAGTATGACATCCCGTCCTTTGTTGCCTCTGGTGCCTTGCCTAGGCATTGCAATCGACAACCACATACTAGTCCCAGCTAAGAGCGTGGCGCCGGCGACGATCTCTACTCCGTGACACACTTGG
Organism: Strobilomyces dryophilus; assembly: GCA_038089955.1. Classification (NCBI taxonomy): domain Eukaryota; kingdom Fungi; phylum Basidiomycota; class Agaricomycetes; order Boletales; family Boletaceae; genus Strobilomyces; species Strobilomyces dryophilus. Next base: position 3,305 of record JBBPLT010000966.1, on the reverse strand, counting down.
GCTTTCCGTCTGGTTTTTATGCTCTGCTCACCCAATGTTCTTATCGTTTAACCTGCTTTGTATTGCTATAGGTGGTTTGTATAGCGTGATCTCTGTGTAATGATACCTCCAGTTTGTTCCCGCCGCGAGGAAGTGAAAATATACTCTGCTTTACATCAGATACTACGCTCACAAGAACCGACGAGATTAGTGCCCCTTGCTAGCGACATACGACTGTAACCCTCCAAAGTAAGCGAACGCGACGCTGCCTTCATCTACGCGGGTAGCACCAACGCGGGGTCGACTCCGAACCAAGAATGGTCCAGCGTCTCGGATGCACCAAGGCGTTGAGAGGGCTCGTACACGAGGAACCGATGAACAAGGTCGAGCGGAGAGGGGACTTGGTCGGGGGACGGCGACAGGTGCGGAGGCGTGACGCCAAGTCGGCCGCAGGGACATCGACAAAGAAGACTTTGCTGGCGTCTGGAAGAGCCAGAAATGACTGTCCCGACGACGTCAGCGAAAACGGGACGATGGCGAGGCGAGGCGACGTACCGGCCACGTGTTGGCGTTGGGTGTCCCCCGCACCTTGAAGATGCTCCATGCGAGTCCGATCTCGCCGTGCGACTGCGCTCGTCGTCCAACGCCCGCGTCGGACTTATGTAAAGAAAAGCCCTCGTCGCTTTCGTCGTCGTGTCTCTAGTCAGAGGGAGGTGAAGAACTCGGTGATGGTGGCGCCGAGGCTCCACGCATCGATGGCCAAGGGGTCATACGTCTGCAGACAGAAAAGTAGCTCTGGAGCACGATAAGGGCTGCGCGTGATATGAGAGCGTCAGGAACTTCAGGGGGTGCGCACAAGACGTCCACGTACCCGGTCGACACCTCAAAGTACATCCGGGCCGAGAATTCGGGCCACAAGTCCCTCGCTTTCGATCCCAAAGTCGATGAGTTGTACACGCCCGTGCGGTTTGATGTCTCGGTGTGCAATTTGAACGCCATCGCCGTGGGGGTAGCTCACGCCACAAAGGACCTGAAAGATGATCGATTTGGCGAGGGTGACGAATCGGACCTCGCGCAGAGTGGGCAAAAGTGAGGCGGTGCTTCCAGAGGAGATGATGGTGTGCAGTGAGAACCGAAAGGACTGAAGGAGCTCGTCGGGGGGGGTGAATGTCACCTACAAGTTCAGACTCTTGGATCTTCGAGACGATTCAGTCTCCATAAGTGGGATGATCTGGGACAGGATGGGTCGGGGGCAGAAAATGCAAGTGGTAAGAGACAGCCACGTTGGATGGGAGACGAAGGTGAAGAGGCGGACTTCTTTGATGATATCGTGAGGGGTCATGGTGGACGTCTTGACCGCGACGAACCGAGAGCAGCCTCGATGCGTCACGACGGACGTTGGTCTTCGGCTGTGATTTCCTAGGAGCGACGAGCGTCATCGCTGTGGCCGTCAAAAACCATCGTTGTAGAGTCCTGAGGTTCTAGGAACCCCAATCAGCCAGTCGAGTAGCAAGCATGGTGCTGCGCCATCGCGGTGGATGATGGTCCTGAAACAAAAACAAGAAGGCTCCGTCTCAATTCCGCTTTGGCACTACACATCACTCCTCGATTTAGCTCTGAAATGACCAGGAATGACAGCACCATCGACCAGTGTCAATAATCCAATAGGACTCCCAGAAGCTGCTCAGTGTGACCATCACTCACCCGTTGCCTCGAATAGCTATTTGATCACGTTTCGCAGACTAAACAGTTGCTGGCAGCAGCTCGACAAGACTCTGGGCAACGTTATGGAGATGTTGATCAGCGAAGAATACAGAGATCCCGGAGACAAGGACAGCTTCCTTTTCAACATCAATTGCTCCGAGTTGTAGGTCCCCAAGTTGGGCCGCTTGAAGTAGCAAGCTCATCGCCGCCAGACCACTGAGCGTTCGAATACATTACTCTGTATGGTTCGTCACACCTCTCCTAGTACATGAACATGGTACTCGCTATAGGCCATCGCGCAGGAGGTCGATAGACAAGGGTGCCGCTCCAGAAGTCTCTTGTTGACGCAACTCCGCCACCTCCTTGCAACTTTGCCAACATCAACGCGCCTTGTGCCATGGGCAAATGCAACGGGATGTTACTACTTTTCCTCTCGGAAAGTGAATAGATGACCTTTGCCAATCTGTCCGGGTCTCCCTCGAATCTGAACCAGGCGCAGCCAGTATATTCCGAAGTGCTGTAAACGGGGACGCGTTCAGGCAGGATTAGTACATTGGTTAGTCCATTGGTGTCGAAGCTCCCCACCTGCAGGATGCATATCTGATTGAATTGTGAGTCAGGTGGTAACGATGCGCATCCAGAGACCTGACCTTGATGTTCCATTTAGGCAGGAGCTCTCTGTAGACTTCTTGAATACCCTTCCAGGGCTGAATGTCCCCATGTTTGCCAGGTCCGCCTATCAGTGCCCCTCCACATACATATCAAAGTGCTGATTGAATTTGCCTGGCAGCGAAGAAAGAGAAAGCAGGCTAACCCCCGAATCCCGCAAGAGAGCTGACCAGAGACCGCTCGCCCAGCTGACATGCACCGCGCCCCATAAACTGACGTCGAACAGCGCGCGAGTCCGTTCGATTGGGGTCATCTCGGCCTCTCCTACGATCACGCTCCCCGCGTTGTTGAAGACGACAGCCAGTGGGCCAAAGACCTCCCCGGTGAGCGTGAATGCGCGGTCGATGTTGGCCGGGCCAGTCACGTCGACTTTGAGAACAAGCAGTTTATATTCCGAGTAGCACGCCATGAGATCGCGGAGAATCTCGGGTCTCCTGAGGGTCGCGACGACGATATCGCCCCGACTCAGGACCAACTCCGTTAGAGATCTTCCGAATCCCGATGATGTGCCGGTGGTGACTAGTGGTGAGACATCAAGGGTTATTTTTCTACGATCTACAGAGTGCTCTACTTAGCCAGACTTTTCCCATGTGGTTGTTCAGCTGCCGGAACGAGGACATCTTTGACGGGCCTCCTTTTACATACCCGCAATCATTCATTGCCTCGCGTTAGCCGTCACATGATTACCTTTGACACTTTGGCCGCGTTGTGGGCATTCCCTCCCCACTTGTCTTGCAATTGTAATGGTGACCTGGAATAACCATTTGTTTTACGTGGCCCCGCCATGGTACCAGAAGAGTCACTGACGTCAAGCTGACATGGCTCGCGTTTCGGGATGATTCAGTGCAGGGACCTGGGGTGTTGCAAGTGTACATTCTACCTTCTATATCTCCAGCAACCGCTTGAAACCCTGCCATGCTGCGAAGCTGATGCCCGTCATCGGTATTATCTTC
>JBBPLT010000965.1:0-10380 GCA_038089955.1 Strobilomyces dryophilus | reverse complement strand
TCAAAACGGGAAGAAGGAGGGAGGCCGGTGATGAGGTCAACGGAAAGTTGCTGGAAGGGGCGGGTGGCGGTGGTGGCGAGCGGGGAGAGGGGCGGGACCATGGGGTGTGTGTTGACCTTGTTTTGCTGGCAGATGGCACAGCCATTAACAAAGCGTCAAATAAACATGCCCATGCCGGGCCACCAATAGTCCTGCTGAAGGAGTTGGAGAGTTTGGAAGATGCCGCCATGGCTGCCAGCTGCTGAATCATGGACCGATGTTACCAAGTCATGGCGTGGTTCCGGGGGAACATAGAGATGGCCTTTATAGTAAAGGTTGGTCTCATCAAAAAACCAATCCTCCTTCCGGGAGCGAGGGAGAGGGAGGAATCCAGAGGCGAGGGTACCAACCAAGTCTCGGGCTGTGGGGTCAGTCTTCGTGTTTTCTTTGATGCGCTCGACGATACAGGTGTCAAGAGCACGGACAAATAATTGGTCAGGAAGGAGAGTGACGTCGGCATTGTCATCCGAAGTGTCCACCTCATCCTTCTGGGAGAGTGCATCAGTGGGGGCCATCTTTGATCCGGGGACATGGACGAAGAGAAGGTCGAAGTCCTGAAGAAACATCATCCAGCATGCCTGTTGTCGAGAGAGTTTATGGGGGGCTCGGAAGTAAGTGAGGTTTTTGTGGTTGGTGAAGATGGTGACCACACGTCTGGTGCCTTTGAGGTAGTGGGCCCAGGTCTTGAGGAGTTTGATGACAGCTAGGAGTTCTCTGTCATAGATGTCGTAATTGCGTTCTGCCGGAGTGAAGGTTGCGGAAAAGTACGTGCAGGGGTGGAGATCCCCGTTCGTATCAGCTTGGAGGAGAATTCCACCAGCGGCAGTGAGAGATGCATCTGTCATGATGGAGAACGGCTGCGTAATATCCAGCATCTTTAATACCGGTCTGGAAAGAAAAGCCTTTTGGAGAGTGTGGAAGGCTGTCTCGCACTCAGTTGTCCATTCCCACAATTTCCCTTTGTGGGTGAGATTGTTGAGCGGGTTAACTATTGCCGAGAAATTCGGGATGAAGCGGCGATAGAAGTTGCAGAATCCAAGGAAGGATCTTACTGCCTTGACTGAGGTCGGGGTTTTCCATTCCTTGATGGCAGAGAGTTTTACTGGGTCCATAGAGATCTCATTGGCTGAGATGATCATGCCAAGGAATTCTACCTTTTGCTGTTTGAACTGACATTTCGAGAGTTTGAGGAACAAACCGTGCTCCTGGAATCGTTTGAGAACCTTGCAAACGAGTTCTCAGTGTCGTTTGAGGTTGTTGTCAGTGTGGACCATCAGGTCATCCATGTAGATGATAAGCCATCCTTCGGCAAGATAGTTGCCGAAGATGTGGTTCATGAAGGCTTGGAACGTGGGAGGGGAGTTGCACATGCCGAAGAACATGACCGTTGGTTTGAAAAGCCCTTCCGGGGTAATGAACGCTGCTTTCCATTGGTCCTCTTTTTTGATCCGAACGTTATTATATCCCTATCGGACGTCGAACTTCATGAAGAGAGTAGACCCTTGAAGTTTATCGACAAGATTGGAAATGAGGGGAAGGGGATAAGCGTTTTTCACCATGTGGGAGTTCAGGTAGCGGTAATCCTGACAGGGGCGAAGTCCCCCATCTTTCTTTGGGACAAAGAAGAAAGGGGATGCTTGAGGAGACTTTGATGGTACTATTTTTCCGGATTTGAGATGTTCGTCAACAAAGTCTTTGCATGCTTTTCTTTCCAAGGGGTTAAGAGGATAGATTTTGGTGATCTTCAGAATAAAGTCCTTGTCCAAGTCGATTGCATGATCGAATGGTCAGTGGGGAGGGAGTTCTCCGTTCTTTGGTTCTCCAAAAACTCCTGCAAAATCTGCGTATTGTGGCAGGAGTTTTATTTCGTCTTTCTTGGCCGCCATGGCCAGTTCCGTGGAGAGCGTGGTCTTGCGAAGTCTGATCGCTCGTTCCGTCGGAGAGAGGAATTCCTTTTCCCATAGTTCATTGGTGATAAAGGAGTCCAGTGCCTTGTCAAGATAGCGGACAAGGTAGCGTTGCTCTTTGGCTACTGGGTCATCCTGTTTATAGGATTTTGGTGTTAGATCTATTTTTCCCAATGTCCAGTCAATGACTGGGTTCCTAGTTCGGAGTCAGGGGAGGCCAAGGATCATGGCCTCGTTTCCACAATTAAGGATTGTAAAGTCTCGTTCCTCCTGTATTCCTTCGATATGGATTTGGAGGTAGATTTTGAACCTTACCATTCCTCACTTGTTAACAGTACCGTCTACGTTTTGGGCGGTTATAGGTTTTGCCAATCGTTGCTTCTTCAAGCAGTATTTCTTAACCAGGGAGGTGTCGATGAGGTTTTCAGCGGCTCCGCTGTCAATTAGAGCTTGGATTGAGATTGTTTGGTTGTCGGGGGTGGTAATTTTGATGGAGATCCTCATGGATGCAGCTTTTGTGTTAGAGAGGACTGTCGGGGCATAGGTGGCCACTTTTGCCACATGAAGCTTCTTCGGTTCCCTGGTCTTTCTTCAGGAGGTTTTGATGATATCGACATCCATCGCGTCCAGATTTCTTTTGGGGTGTTCCTGGGTTTCTGAGAGGAAGGGTTGTACCGTCCTCCCCTTTCGGTATAAGTCCAGTCGGGATTGCTGTGTATGGAATTGACTAGCCTTGTCAATCCAATCATGAAGGGTGGTCGGAGGGTGCTCCGTGGCGATGATCATTGTGACCAGTTCAGGATCCATTCCATTGTTGAGCTGATCGATCAAGGTGACTTGGTCCGTAATGCCTGTCCTGGAGGTGAGGAGTTGGAATTTAGTGATGTAGTCGGAGAAACCGTTCTCTTTGTCACATAAATTCTGCCGTAGTTTGCCGAGTTTCATTCGGGCATGGGTGGGGGTGTCGTAGGGTGTAAACGTGGTGAGGAAGTCTTTTATGACAGAGGAAATAGAGGGTCGTTTCCTTTCATCGTTGTCTAGAGCTTTTTCTACCAGGGGTTCTGCGAAGAGTCTTCCTCGTGCGTCCTTGAGCTTATTGAGGAAAATGAGTACCTGCTGCTGTGGGGAGAAAACCTTGTCATTGATTTCGTAGTATGCTTGCATGGTGTTGCTCCACCATCGAGCTTCGTCTGGTTGACCGGAGAAGTCATCTGGAATTCCGGCGGTCATTTCCTTCCTAGAAGTCCATCTGGTAGGACGTCCTCATTCCTCAGCTGGAGGTGGAGGTGAAGGGTGTGGTGGTTCTGCAGCGGATTCGTCCATGCTTTCTGGGCTAAGTGGGGTGTACATTCTAAAGTACTCTTGGACTGGGTCGGTGGGTTGGTCTCGGATCGGCTCTTCTGGAGTGGATACGTCCATTGGGGCGATGGCTTCTACGCCAGTGGTGCCCGCGATGGTTGCGACGGATATGCCATACTGGGAGTAGTCGCGGGGTTCAGGGTTAAGGGTTTCTGCCGAAGTGTATAGGGCAGAGGGTCCTGCAGAGCTAGTCATGCTCCATACATCTTCCATGTCAGGGACATCTATGTGTGGTCGTCGACGGTATGGGGGAAGGGTTTCGGGGGGGCGGAATAGAGGGGACCGTCGTCCTAGGGAAGAGGGAGAGTGAAGTCTTTCTTCCTGTCATCTGGGTGAGCTCCTGTGGGACATGGTTGGTTCAGAGGCGTCGCAGTGTGCTTGAACTATTATCAGGGTTCTGGGTTCAGAGGCATCCAGTATGCGTGAACAATTCCGAGGGGTCTAGAGGCGTCCTAGTATGCGTAGACTGTTTCCTAAAGTTCCAGAGGCGTCCAGTATGCGTGAACAATTCCGAGGGGTCTAGAGGTGTCCTAGTATGCGTAGACCGTTTCCTAAAGTTCCAGAGGTGTCGTAGTATGCTTGGAGGTCCGAGAGTAGTCTCCTACTCTTATGACGAAGAGGGAGGAAAGACAGCTAGTTCTTTTGTTACACTGGTTGCGTAATAACCTTGCAGCGCTCACTCTAAGTAGAGCGAAGTCTTATAGACGAAGCCTAGTGTTACGATTCCTTTCTTTTCTCTTTCCACTTCGCACTCCGCCGGCGCAACCCAGTGACTCGACATATTCTTTTCTTAGTCCTCGCTTCTTCGGAACCGATGGAACGTTCCAACACATTCCACGACCTTCCATTGTATTACTAATATGCTGACATGTCCTTTGCTGCGGATGACTCATTCAGACTTCTTCTGACTCATCCACTTAGTCATACTCTTTTCTTTCTCTATTTAAGACCTTGCTCGCTCGTGTATTCCCCTTAAGCTAAACCTCCTCAAGTATCCTCCTGGAATACACTTGCTTGCCCTTGACCCTCACCTCTCTAAGTCCTCGTCCTACTTTGAGTGGACGCTCCCTCAAACCCTCGATCGTGCCTTTCTAGGCTGAACTCTTGACCCCTCCTTGAGGAAGCCCCCTTGGAGTACGAACCCTTGACCCTAGAGGACGCCCCCCTAGGCCAATCCCTTGTCCTCGACTCTGAACAACCTTGCCATTCAAGGCTATGCTCGGCCCTACCCGGACCAAGCGTAACAAAAGGTTTAGCTTGCTCTTTCGCGACTACTGTCGTTGTAGATCGCCACCATAGATCGCTCAACCAGCAACATCCTTGCCTGCCTCTGGACCGTTACCAGGGGTGACTCCAAATCCTCCGAACACTCTGATTCCTCTGCTGAGGAAACTGCGCAGCAATCCCCCCACTCCGACTCTGACCAGCGCCTTGACTCGGAATCTTCCTCCGATGAATTAACCAATCGACTCTCGGCCACGCTTACCATCCCCAGAGTTCCCACACCCCCTTCGCCAACCCCAGTTGCCCAAACCGGACGACTCTTCTACCCTCCTCCGCCACCACCACCTGCGCTCCCCCCTTGAAACCCTAAGATGTCCTCTTCAAAAGCCACTGAACTGCGGCTGAACAAACCCCCTCCATTCGATGGAACCCTGTCAAAATTTGATGACTGGCTCACTGCCGTTGAGGTTTACCTCTCCACCAATGAGGCAACCTACTTCGATGACCATAAACAGATCTCCTTCGTCCTGTCCCATATGGTCGAAGGATCCGCCCTTGTTTGGGCATGAACTTTCACAGAAACCCACAAAGACCCCACCAAGAAGGGGAAGTACAAGTTCGGTCTTTATGAAGACTTCTTAACCGCCCTCGAAAAACACTTCAGAAAAGAAACCCGTGTCACTGATGCCATTCACTGGCTCGCCACCACCCGAATGAAGTACGATCCAAAAACCAAAGATTATTTCCCGACGCTCCAAGAATATAATTCCCTCTTCGCGAACCACACCTCCATCGCCGAGCTCAAGGATGAGAACGTCCTCCGCAGCTATTATTCCTTAGGCCTCCCAGAACCCCTCCTCTTGAAAATCACTGGCCTCGATACAAACCTCGCTACTGTCAAAGACTGGATGGAGAAGGCGCAAGCCTTCCAAACCCAGTATGAAAGAGGCCAACAAATCCTACGTATGAGACGAGGAGGGGCCCGCCCAATCTACCAGAACTTCTCCAATCCTGCCACCAAGAAAGAAAGAGACCCCGACGCCATGGATGTCGATGCAGTCAAACTCCTGAAACTCACCCAAGAAGAGCGAGACCGTTGCTACAAAAACGGGCTCTGCTATCGTTGCCGCCAGAAGGGACACCTCTCCATCGCTTGCCCCATGTCCACCGGAAACACCTCCTCAACTAAAACCACCCCAAAGGCCAAAGTCCAGAAAGCCAAAAAGGAAAGAATTCCCAAGCTGGAGGAGGTAGATGACGATGACAACAAAGAAGAGAAGGTGGCCCATGTTTCTTTCTCTCTTGCCAACTCGGGTTTTTAAACCGGGGACTTGCTTCAACGCCAAGATCCCCTAGAGCTACGTGTGCCCCTGTACTTGTAACCACCTGTTCGAAATCTATGCAAATCCCCCTTCAGATTATCGAACCATCGCACACCATGAAAGTCATCAACACCCAAGCCCTGGTAGACAGCGGGGCTGACATCTCTTGTATCGATTGGGACTTCGTAAACAAACACAAGCTCCCAAAAACCCGCCTCGACACCCCGATCCAAGTTCATAACGTGGATCAAACCAAGAACCAAGGAGGACTCATCCGTTTCTCCACCACCCTCTTTGTCAATGTAGAAGGCCTTGCCCACAAAGTCACCTTCCATATCATGAATTGCGGAAGCGAAAACATAATTCTGGGACTCCCCTGGCTGCGCTACGCCAACCCCTCTATCGACTGGACCAAGCAAACCTTGTCCATCCCCAAATCCACGGACCAGTCGAAAGAACTGTATCTCCTTCACTCAGCCGACGTCAAAAGGCACGACTCCGTTCTATGTCGACCCATGTCGGTTTCTCTCCCGAACCACGTCCAAGTGAACACCTTGACTCACCAACAGCTCTTGGATTACCTTGACTATGAAACCAAGGAGAAATACATCCAGTACTCCTTGGATAACCGAACCATCAATCAGATAGTCCATTGCGGAATCCGATTCATGTCCCCCCTAGCCGTGCGAAAACTCACCACCGCCACGGAACTCGCCATTGCTGCAGAGAAGGCCAAGCCCAAGGCCACCCTTCCCCCAGAATACGAAGAATTCGCTAAGGTGTTTTCCAAGGAAGCCACCGAACATCTTCCTCCATCCCGACCCTATGACCACGAAATAAGCCTTGACGACTCCTTCACCCCCAAGATAGGGAAAATTTACCCGCTCTCCCAGAAAGAACGACAAGCCACTAAAGACTTCCTAGAGGAAAATCTGAAGGCTGGGAAGATTCGACCATCCAACTCCCCCCAGGCCTCTCCCTTCTTCTTCGTCAAAAAGAAGGACAGGAAACTTCGCCCTTGCCAAGACTACCAGTACCTCAACGAACACACCGTTCGCAATGCCTATCCCCTTCCCTTGATCTCCGACCTCATAGACAAACTAAAGGATGCCAAGGTCTTCACCAAGTTCGATGTACAATGGGGATACAACAACGTCCAGATCAAAGACGGACACCAATGGAAAGCTGCGTTTATTACGCACAAAGGCCTCTTTGAACCCATGGTCATGTTCTTCGGCCTCTCAAACTCCCCAGCCACCTTCCAATGATTCATGAATGACTCTTTCCGCGACATGATCACAGAAGGATGGTTAGTCATTTACATGGACGACCTCCTTATTTTCTCCCCCGACGAACAAACCCACACCGAACAAACTAAGCGCGTTCTCCAACACATGGAGGAATTAGACCTCCACCTCAAACTCGAGAAATGCACCTTTGCCGCTTCGGAAGTCGAATACTTAGGCCTCATCATTAAACCCGGGCAACTCGCCATGGACCCGGTAAAACTCGAAGGCATCTCCTCCTGGCCTACCCCCACTCGCGTCAAAGACGTCCGCTCCTTCCTTGGTTTCACCAACTATTATCGGCGATTCATCCCCGACTACTCCACCATCACCCGACCTCTCCTTGATCTCACAAAAAAGGACCATCCCTGGCAATGGACCGACGATTGCCAACAATCATTTGACTCACTGAAATCCCTCTTTCTCTCCGAACCAGTCCTTCGCCTCCCCGACACCTCGCGTCCCTTTGCCATCGCTACCGATGCCTCTGGCGTGATCCTCCTTCAAACCGACTCCAACGGGGATTGGCACCCCTGTTCCTACCTATCCCAAGCATTTAATGCCGCAGAACGCAACTATGATGTCTTCGACCGTGAACTTCTCACCATCATTCGCGCTCTGAAAGCCTGGCGACACTACCTTCAAGGCTCCCCCGTCCTGGTTCAGGTCTTCACTGACCATAAGAACCTTACCTATTTCCGCCAGGCACAACACTTGAACCGCCGTCAGGCTCGCTGGCTTCTTGACCTCGCTGACTTCGATCTCAAACTGATCCATGTCCCTGGTCCTCTCCTCGTCAGCCCCGACTCCCTCTCTTGCTGCCCTGACCTCCTCCCAAACAACAAAGATAACATCGAAACCACACTCCTCCCCGACTCCCTCTTCGTCTGCGTCATCGACGTTGCCCTTCACAACCATATATCCTCCTCATCAGCCACGGACCCTCTCATCTTGCAAACACTTCAAGCCATCCAGGACGATATTCCCCTCACCTTTCGTTCCCGCCTCTCCGATTGGCAAAATCTCGACGGTGTCCTTACGTACAAGGGCCGTGTCTATGTCCCCGCCGACGACTCTCTCCATTGCTCTATTGTCCAGCGATGTCACGATCATTCCACTGCCGGCCACCCGGGTTACCTCAAAACCAGACAGCTTGTCGCCGCTGAATTCTGGTGGCCCGGTCTTGCTTCCTTTGTCCGCCGTTACGTCAAAGGGTGTGCCACATGCCAACAAAATAAGGCAAACACCCATCCAACCGTCCCTCCTCTCATGCCCATCTCCTCCCATGCCACTCGCCCTTTCCAGCAAATCTCCTGCGATCTCATCACTGACCTTCCCCCCTCCTCTGGCTTCGATTCCCTGCTGGTCGTGGTCGACCACGGCCTTACTAAGGGGGTAATTCTCTGCCCCACGAAGAAAACCATCACCACCGAGGGAATAGCCGCCCTCTTTTTCCACAAAGTCTTCCTTCGCTTCGGTCTCTATGAGAAAATTATCTCCGACCGTGGTCCCCAATTCACCTCTGCCTTCGCAAAAGAGCTGGGAAAACTCCTCCAATACGACCTATCCCTCTCCACCGCCTACCACCCGCAGACTGACGGCGAAACTGAACGGGTCAATCAAGAAATCGAGACCTACCTCCGTATCTTCTGCGGAAACTCCCCCTCCACGTGGGCTGATTCGATCTCCCATGCTGAATTCACACACAATCACCGCCCCCACTCTGTCACCGGAAAGTCACCCTTCTATCTCATGATGGGTTACGAACCGAAAGCCCTTCCTTCGATCCTTCCTATCTCCGACCTCCCCGCTGTCGAATCCTGCCTTAAGAACCTTCTCGCTGCCCGCGACGAAGCCTTGGCTGCCCATGAACTCGCATGCCAAGTCATGGCCTCTCAAACCACCCGACAGTTCTCCCCCTTCACAAAAGGAGATAAGGTGTGGTTAGAAGCGAGGAATTTGAAATGCCTTATTGCCAACCCGAAGTTCGCTCCGAAGCGAGAAGGCCCCTTTGTCATCACCAAGGTACTATTGCCGGTTAGTTACCAACTCCGACTCCCCGCCACGTGGAAGATCCATCCTGTGTTCCACACTTCCCTCTTATCGGCCTATCGTGAAAACGACGTGCATGGCCGGAACTTCCCTGCTCCACCACCGGACCTTATCGAAGGTGAGGAAGAATATGAAATTGAAAAGATCATACGCCACTGCGGACCTCCGATGGCCCGACGGTACCTGATCCGATGGAAAGGGTATTCAGCCGAAGAAGATTCCTGGGCAACCGAATCAGACCTTGAACACGCAGCAGAGTTACTTCAGGAGTATAAAGACCTCTACTCTCTGCGAACCCCTCCTTCGTCCGCTACCAACACCAGAAAATGACCTACCATAGCTCTCATCCACACCATGTCCATCGGCCCTATGATCTCTCCTTCCTCCTCCAAAGTCTCCTTCTTCCGGGATGACATCTCTATCATCCCCTCCTCGGTCACCTTGGTCGACGAACCTGAACCGACCTCCGTTGCCAACATCGCGTCAGAATACTTTCCGGCTCCTCCCTTCCCCATCCTCTCTGTAGACCTGCCCCTTGCGGCTCATCACCTCTGGGAGGACAACCTCCACCCTACTGGGGAAAGGGAACTCCTTCAACGTCTTCGTGACCCCCACCTTACGATTCCTATATCCGCACATCTCGACATGAATTCCCCACTCTTCGCCCTTTATCGGGCCTTTCTCCAAATCGAACGACTTACCCCTATTCAGAACTGGGTCCCCACCACTGCCCAAGGCGGAATGATCCAGGCCCACAACCGCATCATCCACTGGGAAACCTTAGAGGCCCTTGTCGTCGCCCTCCACCAGTTGGGGATGACAGAGTTCATGGAAGACATTGACTGCTATATGTGGCAGGTGGCTATCCAGCAACAGGAACCCCTTCCCGTACCTCCCCGTTTCCCTTTTCCACAATTAACTGCCCGTCATCCTTCGCCACAATACGTCCACGCTGGCTGGACAGTCCCTGGAGGTTCTCCTCCACTTTCTCCTCGTCCTTCTCCGCCCAGCTCCCCCACCGAAGAACTCACTCCCCGAGTCTATGGGAACCCTCCGACTGAATACGAGACCGCCGTCCGTCGCTATGACGATGTGGTCTACCCAGTCCTTCCTCCTACGCACCCAGAGTTCCTCAACACATGTCACAAGTGTCATCGACTTGGACACTTCCACAGCGACTGCCGAGAGCAC
>JBBPLT010000964.1:0-10404 GCA_038089955.1 Strobilomyces dryophilus | reverse complement strand
TCTGGGATCCCCCGCATCACCCCCCTGTGTAGCGCGTGGTTGGTCATGCAGGTCGTTGCGGACGCATTCATCACCAGTACGCTTACTCATTTAGCTGCCATAGCTCTGGGCCATTTATGTGGATTCCTAGTTACGTTGATCATCGTCTTCGTCCGTTCGCGGAGTGGTTTTCGCAGGACGGACAGCGTCCTGAATCGACTCATTCGCGTGGCCATCCAAATAGCTCTTTTTGTTTGGATTTTCTCCATAGCTGACCTTACCACCTTTTCTGTTCTCCCGCACACGTATCTATACGGCATGTTCACCATCCCCATTGGTCGTATATATACTAACGTGAGTGTCGTTAAGTACACAAGGCATGTACTGTTCATTGACGTGGTCGTCGCATTGGAAGACCCTTTTGGATACCCTCCTTACTCGCGAGTCGCTCAAAACAGAATTGATTGGTACATTTGACACGCACGGACGGGTGAGTCGATTGACTGTCTTGTAGTGCTAGTTCATCGATATCTATAGACTGGTACCATAGCCTGGGCTCCCGCTAGCGCTGATTCGTCACAAGCGTCTTCGTCAGTCTAGTCGGGCAGAATCCAGCTTAAAACGAAACAGCCTGGAGATCTGGGTCAATCCGTTACTAAGGACGTTGAAGGCAAAACCGTCCCTTTGGCGGTTTGACGAGCATCTGTCGTGTTTCCATCGTTCTGCTGTCACTGTACATCCCATTTTATGTCCACTCACTTCGCGTTCGGACTGTGATCTGGAGGATGATTTCCCGTCGTCGCGGTCTGGTGAGCATCGTGCCATTATCGGATTGAAACAGGAGTGGTACATAGGGATCATCATGCGGTGGAATAGCGTCGTCACGTCACTGACGGATTCGGCGACTTGGATGCGGCAGCCAGCGACTCAGCGAGTTACGGTGGCGACGTCGGCGAATTGGTGACGATGCGCTACACGGTGCTAGACGTCGCGGTAGAGCGAGGTCTACCGTCCACATTGCCGAGCCGTCACTGGAGTCGTCGGCACGGGTCTCACCACGCTAACACCGCACCCGTACAGGGTACGTGTCTACATCGACCCGTGCCACCCGCGGTGTCTGCTCTTTGCCAAAAGTACTACGACCAACCGACACACGATGCAAGAGTAACTAGAAATAAACATGTACTATTTATTCAGCAGCACGTTTTCGCTTCTGTGTATCACTGCGAAGCACTGTCACCATCTCGTTCAATGATATGAGGTCGCTCCGGACCCAGGATCCAACACAAAGCAATGCGGCTCGGATGGATTGGCCCGATAACCCGTTGCGTGTGAACTGAAGGAGTTGCCGCCCTCGTGAAAATATGTACACGTTCGACTGACGTTGAAGTTGCTGTTCGACCTGTTAATCGTTCAAGCATTGTCGTTCGCGCACCATGCGCAGCAGCCACGGTTCTCTGTGCCCTGAACCCAGGCCAGTGGGAGAGTCGCTGCACATGTCAACCGCGAGGCCAAAATGGTCCAACCCAGGCAAGCGTATTTACGCCCCACTGCATGTCACTTCCATTCTCGATAGTCCAGAGGTGAAGCTCCCAGGGGTTTGCGCCACTATTCGGATCAGCAGTTGCATCGTTCCTTTATGTAAAGCTTCAACCTCGAGTGCCCTTCCTTCCCCAACGCATCGATGCCCTTCGGATTCGACAAACCCAACGTCTCCCCTCTCAAGAGGGCTCCAAGCCCCCGGGTCGACTGTCGCAGCCTGTTTCCTGCGGAGCGATGCCCTGAAGTCTGGTCTCCGACAGAGAACAGACCCCGGCGGCATCAACTCTTCAAGGGTGCTCGAAAGACTACCCAGGATGTCGCTTTACACCGTGCACCGCTTCCCCTCGTCTGGGTAGGTCATAGTCAAGTCTCTGTCCGCCTCTGACCCGTTGGCAGGTGCTCGTATTGGACAACGTGATACCAGATTACGCCGTACCATTTTCTGAAGCGTATGGTGGGCCCCAGTTCGTCGCACGGGCTTTCATAGAGGTCAGCTCGTTCCATTCGACGTCTTGTGTAATCTCATGCCTGTCCGATCCGGCTGCATAGGACCGTTATTGTAAGAATTTAAATCTGTTCGTCTTTTCTGATCTCAATCGGCGTTATCAGGCATTGGCAAGGCAGGAACCGGGTTGCCGTTGGGCGCCCTTGTTACCTACGAGGGCCGACAGTTGACCGTGAGCGTCGGCGACTCTTCTCACTTCTCGGTAGTTCATGGTCAACTCTACAGGTCAAGCGATACGAGGTCCTCTGTTTCGCGACTGAAATGCGATGGAACATCACCTGCGAGCGTCAACACTATCAACAAAGCAGCGTCGTCGTCTCGAACGCTGCGAAGCGTTCATATAAGGCTGTTCTTCCTTGTCAGATCGAGACTACGGCGAGTGTGTTACTGAACAGCGATATCTTGCGTGTCGTTCCTGACGATTACGCCACATCCACGGAGAGGTGTCCATTGTCATGATCAATAGTCAATACTTTGACTTACGTTTTTCCTCCTAGATACTCCTCCGATACTCCTCGCTGTACTACCCCATTGTCCCCAATCAGCCGGCGTGTGATAGACGATATGTGTTCCTCTGAGATCCAAAGAACCAAGTCGCCAGCGCAATTCGTTCAGAGTACCCCTCTGTCCATGTCCATCGTATATGGCGAACATGATATTGCTAACGAATCTTTTACTGCCTCGCCCGGGTCGCACGTCCTACAGAGTCGTCCATGTTCTCCGAAGGTGTTCCATGATATTGGGCAAGTGGATCAAGGTGTTCGCAAGTTGAATCCCACTGCGCGGATTCACGGGTTTGTTTTCTTATACCTGTTCACCTGCAAGGATTGATCCGTATGTTAGGGGCAACCGTACCGACCAGACTCTCAGCGAAGACGATTCAGAGACGCGTCGCACTCGGCCGCTCTCAGCGATGTTACCAGCTCGGCTTACAAGCTCTCGGTCCACGGAAGCCACTCTTGAGCGGCAGAACAATGGCGGTCATCTACATAGCCCATCCATGGCTACCAGCCCCCTCTCACGTCACGGCCACTTTTCTCATTCACAACCTTTTTACGATTCCGCAAGTCGGACATCTGGAGTTTCCTCTTCTACAGATAAGGCTCGTTCTATTGAACAGATGATCAGAGGCAACCATCAGGACGCCGAGAGCGAGTATCCCGGCGGTCTTACGTTCGTTTTTTTCCACCTCTCGATCCTTCCTCTCTAAACCATCTTCTAGCCGTAGCATTACATCGAGCGCAGCTAGAACCTCCTCCCCGCTACCTGGTGGTCGTCTTAGGCCCAGTCTGTCTCTGTCGGGACAGTGTCAGTCATCCCTTCCTCACGGTTCCATGAAGAACAGTAGTTCATTTAGTGCTACCCCAATTTCCCCGACGGTCGAACTTAACCGAATTGAAGGAACCACTCAACACTTTGTTGGTAGAGGGTCTCATGATACGAAGCCCCATGCTCGACCAGGACCTTACGACGCCTCAGCCAAGATACCATCGATGCACGAGACTCCCCGTCCCTGGTCGGTCGGACCATCTCCGGCAAACCGGAAAGCGCACGCTGAGGATCGGTTTGTTGTGGGTTTCGTAGAAGTGCCCTGTACTGACTATGTCTTAGGGATGCTACGGCTACGTCAGCTGTGTTTGGTATTGGCATACATGCTACGACCCAAGATTCCGGCAGCCGCAGAACTCAAGGACACGGCAATGCCGTCGTCGGTGAATCGAACAACTCGGTATCATCTGAATCCCCGGCGGCGAGGTCTGTTAGATACTTGCATCAGTCCAAGGGCGTCAAGTCGCAAGCTGCCTACTCACTCCCAGCGCTAGTTCCGTTGACTACCGCATCTCCTAGCAACCGGTGCCACGAGCTTCCGGGAGCCTCACGCAGCCGGAAAATTCCTCTTGGAGTCGGCGTCGAAAGTCGCTCGTCGTTCGGTCATGGGGAGCCGTCCTCGTCCTCCACCACCGGCGGTGTCCTGACTGCCACGCTTGGAGGTGCGGCACTAGTCGCTGCCGTCGCTTCAAGCGACAGTGACCGCCCTCGCATCCTTTCTCCTTCCCTCGTAATTGCGGACAGCAAGAAAGGCAATGTTACCATGCCCCTGAGCTCGGGTGCCGAGGATCGACGCCTCTCTAACATGACGTCTGTGTTCGTTCCGTCGTTCAGCGCTGTCTGCTGACGTTAGATTTCGATTTCAGACGAATCAATAAGCCAATGACCATCGCGAGTCCCAAGCGGGCTCAACCGGAGCGCGTCGAATTCGACGAGTGCGTCTCGAAAGATGCGCCGTTGGACTTTGGCGCAGACGATTCCCGGTCTATGGTCGCAAAAGGTCGCGATCGGGCCCGTTCGCCTACGCGTCCACATATCTTGAGTCCCAAGCCGTGCGCCCCGCCAGGTGTTGCCGGCCGTGAGGACGTCCAGGAAATCGAGAGGAACGCCGTCCGGTCCTCGCAAGGTGACATGGTCCAAGTCCAGTCCTGTAGAACGGAAGATCGCTTTGATACTTCCCGAGAGGTTGATCAGGAGTCCAGGTAGGCATTGTCGCAGATGCAAAGGGACGTAGTTTGATCACTCTTCTAGGCCGTATAATAATACGCGGGCTACGGACGTTA
Source organism: Strobilomyces dryophilus (assembly GCA_038089955.1). Taxonomy (NCBI): domain Eukaryota; kingdom Fungi; phylum Basidiomycota; class Agaricomycetes; order Boletales; family Boletaceae; genus Strobilomyces; species Strobilomyces dryophilus. The sequence goes on along the minus strand of JBBPLT010000964.1, from coordinate 5,766 downwards.
CGATGGCACGCATCGGTTTCCACGCGCATGCTGATGTGGAGACAAAGGCGTCCGACTCGTTGTGTTCGGACGGTCGTGTGTACGAGGCACAGGAGAAACCACTTATGGCAGGGACACTCGCTCCATCGCTCCCTGGCAGGCTATCGCATGCCCCAAAGGACAAGGAGCCGAGTAGGATAGAACCGCCGCGCGAGATGACGGTGGCCAACTCGGTTTGCGTGGCCTCCTCGGAACACCCGCAAGTGTTCTCATCAGCCGTACTCGTCATTGTCTAACTTCTTCCTAGTCCCCCTTACGACGCGGGTAGTCGTCTCTGCAAACCCGAGCCTCGGCTCCTCCGACCGGAAGATGCCAATCCAGGCTGGAACGAAGCGTCACACCCGACGGCTGCAAACACCCGCCAGAAATATCAAGTACCTCTTAGCCGGTATTTGGAATCTGAGCGCGACACCAACGCATCTTTGATTAAAACGACGGAAACTAGAGATGATTCCCGGCAGAGGAGCGATGAGATCAGGTAATCGTAACCATCGTGTCGTTTCCGTGTTTTCGTAGTAACGAATGTATCTAGGCCTCGCCGCGATATCGAAGACCAAAAGGGCGCTAGTATCAAGTACGATGCGCAGGGTCGGGCTAAGGTCACCGAGACTGCGACTGGCAACGACAACGCCAAGGCGACTTCTTCACCCCGTGGTGATTCTGTGGTATCTGCGTTACTCGCAACGGCAGCTGTTGCCGCCGTCGCGTACGAGGCCGTCGCCGAGTCACGACAAAAGGACAAGGAGCGAGCCAAGGCCAAAGTGGAGGCTCGCGACGAGGTCTCTCGTGGTCGCGATTCCTCGGTCGCGGTGACGCCTGTTGGGATCGTCGAGGGCAATGAAGTGCTTGGAGAGGATGTTTCCGTAGCGCACGTAACGCAGCAGAGAGCCGTCATTGGTCCGCCGTCGAAGGGTATGACAACCCCGGCGCCTGTTGTGGCCACACCCGGGAAAATCGAGATCGCTCGTCGCAGGTACGTGTGTCGGGACTCGTTCGTCTACCGTGAATGACGACGTTTCCAAAAAGTTCTGAGAGGTCCGTGCTCGAAATGAGGAAACGCGAAGAATTGGCCGACCGCGTGGATAGCCGTCCTGGTGAGCTTGACCTCGGATCGTCGTTTCGTTGGTTGCTCACAAACGTTGGCCAGACGCCTCCGGCTTGACGCGAGTGGAGTCGGAGGGCATGGTGCAGTTCGGCGAGCATTGGGAAAACGACGTGCTCGAACGGGAGACGCGTGCCACGCAGTCGTGAGTCCTCTTGTTCGTCGTTGCGTGCGATCGTCTTGGAACCGAGTTATCACAGGGCCGCGTCGGACAAGCGCAAGACGGACATGTCTGTTGCAGGCGATTCGAGCCAGCGCGTGTCTTTGAATGTCGAGGTCGTTGTCGGACAGCCGAGCGACGCGTCGACGCAGCGCGCTACGGGTCGCGAAGAAAAGGTCATTGAGGAATCGTTGAAATGTGAGGCCGAACGGCCTTGGGTGCAGCATTCCACGTCGTCGCAAGAGAGTAGGGTCGGCGTGGTAGTCCCCCAAGTGCAGGTGAACGTGCAGGAGACGGGCACGTCGGCGACGGCTGTCAAGTGAGTGCGTTCGGTGTCGTCTGCAGGCTTGGGCTGACAGTTCTTCAGCACGGACTCGGCGCGGTCGACGGGGTTTGCTTCACAACGATGCAGGGAAAACGACACCAAGTGGTCTGAGGTGGAGACGCTTGATCTACGCGAGGACACCACGAGTAGCGGTTCTTGGACTGGCGCGATGCGAGAAGGCGGGTCGAACCGCTCGACCGAGAGGGCCGTCATCGAATCGCCTCAGGTATTCGCCGTGGCTGGTGCCCTGACCTCGAGCTCGGGTGTGGAGGCGGCGGATGCGAGATCATCTGCCCAAAAAACAGAGACGTCCACTATTACAGGACAACTTGCTCCCATCCCAATCGCACTCGAAAAGCAATCCAGTATCGCCGTTCGCGACGCCTCGTTCGCCGATAGCGAACAAACGGTCGTCGTGACCGCTGAAACCTCGTTCGTTTCTTTCGTTTCGGTACGAAGTCCTGGCTCACCCCATGTAGGAACACCGCGAATAGTGGCCCATCGCGTACTTGGTCTGGTGCGATGCAAGAAAACGACTCCGTCCGCTCGGTGGAAACGTCTGTCGTCGAGTCATCCACTGAAGATGTAGGGATATCCACAGTTTCTACTCCCATCCCGATCGCCCCCACAGAGCACTCTAGTATCATGGTTTGCGATACCTCCTTGTCCGTTGACAGTGACCAAGCGGTGGTCGCGACCACCGAAACTTCGTTCGTTTCTTTCTCTCGGTAGAAAGTCGTGACTTACTCTATTTTGTAGCTCGATTTCGAAGATTGAGGGCGTACATTCCAACGACCGTGCTGAACATGTCGATGGAGCGAAACGAACGCGCGCTGGGAGTCGTTCGACCTCTCGTGAGAGCGAGACTCTCCTCGTTGGCTCGGTCGCCATGGCGGTTTCACATCAGACGACTACGAGCGGTGACTACGAGTCCAAGCAAGCCTCTGCAGTAGTGATAGCGGACGAGGAAAGAGATGCGAGTAGCGAAGAACGACTTGAGCGCTCGGAGGACGTTGGCAGGTCCGTGACGCTCACCTTTTAGACGGACCGCGTCGTTGACATTTTCTAGGATACGGGAGACGTTGGATGAAGAGAAATTCGAAGTCGAACGTGTCGATGAGGAGGGCAATCTTGCACGTTGTACGCCCATGCCTGCCTTGTCTGCATCACGCCCCCCGCTGAGGACGATTGAAGGTGACAGGGCGACGGGATCCGTCGCGCGCACTGAAGAGCATGTTTTATATGCAGAAAAGATCGGGGTGCAAGAACTGGATCGTACGCGGGTGGAAGTTGAAGAGTCATCCACACCACATGCACCTTGGTTGCAACCACTGGCAATCGAAGACGGCAGGACGACGGCGTCCGTCGTGCGCACCGATGAGCGTGCTTTGCGTACCGAACAGATCGCGGTGCAAGAGTTGGAGGGTACACAGGTGGAACATCAAGAAACCCAACTCAGCCACAAGCGCTCCAAGGTTGATTCGTCATCGTAAGCGTCCGTCTTTCGTCTTGGGTATTCTTACTGACCGGATCCAGTAGTGATCGGCAAGCGGAGGCGCTAGGGGGCGCTTCGCCTCGTCAAGAAAACTTGCGGATGCTTTCTCGCGACAGCTCTACTCGAATGACGTCCGAGAACATATCGACGGACGCAGAGGTTGGCTTGGCGCTGCAGCAGAACGATGCTGGAATGGCAGATGGGCGTGTTGATTCAGCTGCGCTGCCCGTGACCACAGAGTTCCATCCGCATACAGAAGACCAGCGGGAAGCTGAAAGAAACACCGTCGGCGTCCTCGTCGTATCTTCAGAGGAACGTAGCGAGGTTGCTCAATCTTCTTTCATCGGCAATGAAGAACAAACACGCTCAGCGCGCGCAATAACTCTGTGAGTCTTTATTTTCTTGCTTCTAGCGATGAAAGTTTATTGGTGCCTAGGGACAAGACGGTCAGCTCTCCTTACGGCGCAGACGTAGGCGTCGAATCCCACCGCGGTCACTCTGACTGCAACGTCGACAATGAGCCTGCTGCTGAGGCACGCACTTCTGTTGCTCACGTGACCGCTGAGAACGACGAGGAGACCTACACCAAGTCGGTTCGGGAAGATGATCGACATGTTGGCGAATTCGAGGTCGATTTGCACTCTGTTGTCGAGCAAGATTTCGCCACACGACGCATAGCAGCGGATGCACGCGCCACTTCAGAGGTCTCAGCTACATCTGCAAAGACATCGCATACGGCCGTCGACAGTGCGGTCGAGGCCGCTGGCGCCGTCACGCTCGTCATCGCAGCAACCGAACTTGTCAAAGAGTTCACTTCCGAGGACAAGTCTTCGACGGCGGTGGCGCAGCGCCACGTGGAATCCAGGTCTGAGAAGCCGACCACGAGAACGCGAGAGGACTACGATGGCCACCAGCAGGCGATGTCGGCGTCAGTGGCTGTATTTCGATCTGATGATTTGGCATCCTCACACCACGTTTAGGGAGCAAGAGACAGTTTCGCTCGCCACAGAAGACATAATTTCCCGTTCTTCGTCCTCGGACAAGAACGACGCTTCGATACTTCTGCACAGCGCTCTCCGACAACGTTCTTCCGAGAGTGGGCAGGTCGTCGAACAACTGGATCAGACTATAACAGAACAAGAGGTGGTATCCCATGTTGACGCAGAGACGAAATCGGAATCAATGTCGTATGAACGTCCTCAAGAGTCCTCTCAGACCTTACAGAACGCGGCTGAGATATCGTCCGCCAGGTCAGATTCTGCCTTACATGTCCATATTGCGACCGAAATAACCTGATGATCCAACGACAGCACGGTACTCGAAGAATCAGTTCGTCTCGAGATGGAAAGCCACATCGCGGGCGTGCAAAACCAACAACGATCGACAATTTTGGACGGTTTCGGGTCGGATCTGCAACGGTACGTCCGCTGCTTTCACGGTGTTCACTAGTATCTCATGTTGGCGACATGTCATGCAGGTCTCCCGTGCATTCCCCACACTTTGGTTCACGCCCGATCACTCGTTCTCAAACACCGCACGCCGGATCACGTTACTCTTCCGGAAGGGTGTCTCCGGACCAGGTGTATGCCTCCGAGCTCTTGGAAGATGGAGCTGCTGCGACGCAGAGCCATGAAATCCAGAGCATCACGACCGAACAGGATGTGGAGATAGAAGGACATGCATCGATGTTCCATACGGACGTGTTCGTGTTTGCAACGTCCCCCGTATTCTTGCTGACTGTTCCGCAGATCGTCAATGCTCACGGTGGAGAGAAACAAACCTCAAAGTCGCCAAGAAGAAGTCTCAGATCTGCGGGTTGCGTGTCCACCCCTTCTACCCACAGGTGAACTTTCCGTTGGAGAAGGTGCTGATCAGGCTGCACTGGAAACCCGTCAGTGGTCTCCGGTTTGTTCGCGTGTGGTATTTCAACAATTGATTTACAGGCCTCTTGTCCTCTGGTCTAGCGACGGAAGAGAAAGTCGAAGTGACGCATACGTCAGAGGTGCAAGATGACCAGTTCGAGGCATATGCTGGAATCCCGTACGTGACGTTGCGCACGAACGACCCGTTTGAAAGTGACGCCTTCCAGCGACAGCGAAGAACCTCCAAGCTATCAGGATGCTGTTGCAGACGAGAAGTCGGTACAGCCAGGCGACGGATTGAATGTGGACGCAAAGACTGTGGAGCGATTCACGCGATACAGCGAAAAACGAGGGTCGGGTACGCTCACTACCGCGAGCAACGATGACCGATCCGAGGAGGAAGCTTCTGGCCAAGTCATGTGCTCCAGAGACAAGGTGCATGTGGAGGCCGAAAAGTCGCTCGGAATGCACCAAGAAACCTCGTCAGTTGCTCTTTTTTTCACATTTGTACTTTCACCCTGACATTACTCAAGGACCGAGGTCGTCAGTTCGGCTTTCATGACCGACGGAGATGCTACGGTTGTTCAGCCTGCCGGAGCAGTCGTCGCCGGCATTGCACGCAGTCAGATTGACGCTTCGGCTCCATCTCCATTACTCCCTGCGTCCTCCGAAATCCACGTTGCCTTGACCGGGAACTCTCTTGAAGACAGTGAGCGATACCGAGAGCGATTTAGTAGGAACAAAATCGTGGCCGAGTTTTCAGAGTCATCTGCTATTCACCTG
>JBBPLT010000963.1:0-10406 GCA_038089955.1 Strobilomyces dryophilus | reverse complement strand
AAAGGCCTTAAGTAGTTGTCAGGCCTTGTAACTAATGTCTGACATGCTGTCAGGTACATAGAGGACATTTGATCGGACCATGGGAAAAAGCGTCGGCCCATCGGACTATTAGACCGAGAGCGTTGGTCTTCTAGAGGCTGGACCAAAGGTAGTCCGGACTGCGGGAAAAAGCATCGGTCTATCGGGCTATTGGCCTGAGGTGACAGACATGGGCTGAGGATGGTCGGACTGCAGGAAAAAGCATCAGTCCACTGATTTCTATGTCATGGAAGGCTCGGGGCTGGTCTAGTGGTCATCAGGCAAGGCCTGGAAGGCAGGGGAATGGGTGGATATCACTGTAGAGCGCTCTGGAGCTCTACACCGCATTTGACAAAAATTCATCTGAATATCTATCAATGCATATCAAACGTTCTTGTGGGCACCTCTTTGGCTTGGTATTTGGACATTGATTTAGAAATGCTTTTCCAAGATGCAGCAGACTAGGCTACAATTTCAGATGAGTTAGTCATTTCTCATACACAGACCACAGTGTCACATGTCAACTGCAATCCATAAGCGAGCTGTAGTAATGAGCCACTGCCCACTTTATGTGATGTATACTACAACCACCTCAGACAAACCTTTTGGCATGGGTGAGTCACGTCACTTCAAATTTCCTTCTTCATTCACATCACCACTCATCGTCTTCAACACCTCAACATGTCACTTTTCACTTTAGAAGAAGTTATGGCCCTCCAAAAGGTATTCTTCATCGACCAGGGACATTTGTCCAATGAGGACAAGAAAGACTACACTAAGGTATGGAAAACTTCACAAACGACATCATCCACTCATCTGTAGTCACTGACACTGTTCTTCACCATAGCTTGTATGGAAGTCAATCTCATATGGGGTCAAAGAGTCAAATGAACTGTGGCTCGAACAAAGGACATGGAGGTAGAAGGGGGGCAGTGAGTATCTAGTCGGATCATGCGACTGAGCTATGCTGACTCACTCATCATTGGCACAGGCATGACTAACCAGGGAATGTGCACCTCAATGGCTACAAAAAAGGTAGGCAAACGGATGAAACAGTTCCTCTTTTTTAATTCCCATTGATGTCTTGTGGGAGCAGAGTGAAGTGTTCAACACACTGGTTCACTTCCACTGTCAACATCTCAAAAAATTGCTAGAAATCCATTGCCAGACAAAAAATGCAGTTATGGTTCTCTGGTATGTTCATCAAATGATCCATGATGGGAACAATCCACAGCTCACGGAATGGCACAAGAATTACATTGGAATGGTGTTGTCAGGGAAGGAGGAAGTATTGGAGGCAGCAGATATCCTGGTAAAGTGTATTAAATTCAGATGCGTCATGGACGTATAGATACATAGAGTGTAGCTGAATCATTACTTTTGGTGGTGCTTACTGTACATCGTCATTGTCTCGCTTTTATCTTGCTGTTATCTTGCTGTCATTAGTACAGCCTCATGTCTCACTCTTGTCACACTGCACTTAGGTACATGCCATTAGTAATCTAAAGTTCCTAGTTTCCCATCCAAAGACAAACAATTAGAATGTTTGTTTACCAGACCTTTTTTGTGGACAATGGTTGAATTTCAAAAATGTGGCTTCTGGTCTCTTGGTTCACAAAAAAACTAGGGAAGCAAAATGCATGGCAGTAATTTCATAGTTGAGGCATTTTTCACTCTTGTGGACCCTGGACCATTATCACAGATCCTGGATGCCAATGAGTAGGCTTATTGGAAGGTACAGTAATCGTAGGAAACATGTTTTTATGCTGACATTGGCCAGTATTTGAAACAGACTGTCATAGAAGCTGTTGACTCCACTCTGCATGGATTGTCTCAGACAACAAGATGGTGGCAGTCTTATCAAGTTGGCTCAAGGACTGGATCAAGCACCATCTAACAGATGTCAGTGCACTCAATTCATGGAACTTTCCTACTAGATCACGACACAGAAGGCAAGGGAGGTGCCTCTAACTGTGTGCTCAACATAGCATGGCCATCCAGGTGAGTGAGGTGTGAGTGAAATATTAAAATGAAGCTGAATCTTTTTTGGAATCAGAAGGCTGATAGTTCGTTCCACACAAGAATCGAATGGCACTTCTGGTAACCGGAACTGTGGTCCTGTCCCACCCGCAGGACTGTGATCATTCAAAAGCCCGACTGTAGCATTTCACATCCTGCTTCTTTTCAACTCGCTGAAGTAAAGACAGAAATTGTTGAAAAAGGCCCTTGAGGCCAATGCCAAGCAAAAACTCATTGAATGGTACATAAACCACATCAAAAAACAATTTCCAGGCAAGGAAATTTTAGTGACGTCAGCCAAGCAATGTATCAAGTTCATAGATGTATGTTTATTGTCAGATATCTATTGTCTTTGTTCTTGTCACCGAAGGTTATGCAAGTGTATGCACTCTTCCTAGAGCACACACTCAGAATGGTTGAGGCCAGAGCCAATACAACCTTCATTAAGTGGCATATCCAAGCAATCAAGAAATGATTTCGGAGAAACAAGATTATCAAAGCAGTGGACCTACTGAGTGAGTGTATCGAATTTGCTGATGTATGTTGATTCTCATCAAGTGGGTACTGCAAAGTTGTGTTTTTTGCCTTTCTGGCATGTCCTTCTAGCATATCCACTCGAGAAATGATGACATGTTATTAAGTCATCATACCTTAGCTACATACACAATATAGCAATCTTCAGAATAATACATCTACATGTCCAACTAATGTCTATGCTACCATAGAGATTATTCTATGGATCGTGCAGCATGTGTCCAAACTTAAAATCCACAGCCATTATTTCATACATATGGCAAAGTCAATTCTGACAGTTCTGACTTTCCTCTAGTGCACTTCTGAGGCTTGGTTGAACCAGAAGTATTTTAACCACCTTGGCAACATTGTTACCAAAAAACCTCACACAACTCAAGGTCATGAGAACAACATGATGGGGATGACATGTCATTGTACCTGTAAGTACTTGGGCCTTCATTCTGCCACAAAAATCCATTGAAAAATACAAATCTTCCATGCTTTGTACAACAAACCTAAAAAATGAACCTAGTGCCCACTGACGCCCGTGTGGCAGTGCAGGCAGGGCAGAGGCTAGTATATAGACCAAATGGAAAATTTAGTTGACGCTCCATCATTCTGCAACAGGCTGTATCAGTTGAGTCTAGACATGGGTCAAGGTGGAGTGTTCTATGTACTTCCAGAGGTGTTTCCAGAAGTACAATACTTCATGCACTACACTAAAATCTCTCATTGCCAGCGTTTTCTTGTGTTAAAACAGCAATATGTGCTGGGTGTGTCATGCATAATTAACTGGTCAGGTATCAATGTCCTATTTGTTCAGAGCTCACTCAAGAATTCATAGAACTCTGGAATCAAAATGGGAGGAAAAGAGGCATATAAACTGACCGCATGGGCGCTGTGCTTTCACTGCATGCTGTAAAACACTAAGCAGGTGTGGAATGACACACAGGAAAGTATGTGAGGGGTCTTGGGAGTGATAGGCTCGACCCAATCGGGGGCCCGACTTGTTTGCTGAAGTCCTGGAGACAGGGAAATGGACCAATGCTTGGTCCGAAGGCACAGGAAACCGGAGTTCGAAAGTCCAGATGTGCAGACTATGCTGGAGAGATTGAGGGTGAAGGGAGGAGTGTTCTCGGGTGGTTTTCGGGCTGTCTAAGAGGTCCAAAAAGCAGTGGTAGAATGATAGTAGAAGAGAGCTAAGGGGAGATACATGTGTAAATACACTAAAGACCTTATGTAGATGTCTAACACACTGTTAGATACATTTGATCGGACCATGGGAAAAAGCATCGACCCCATCGGACTATTAGACCAAAAGTGTTGGTCTTCTAGAGGCTGGACCGAAGGTAGTCTGGACTGTGGGAAAAAGCGTCAGTCTATCAGACTATTGGCCTGAGATGTTGGATATGGGCCGAGAATGGTTGAACCATGGGAAAAAGCATCGGTCCATTGATTTTTGTGTCATGGAAGGCTTGGGGCTGGTCTGGTGGTCGTCAGGCAAGGCCTGGAAGGTGGGGGAATGGGTGAATATCACTGTAGAGTGCTCTGGAGCTCTACAACACATTTTATGGGATCAAATAGAATTTGTATATATGTGTGGTCAACACAATATCCAATAGCTTTCCAGACATTTGCAGTTGAATTGCTATCCATTCGATGAAGGTTGGGCACGATAGTTAGTCTGCTTCTATACCCTGATGTTGTGCACCTTGGGATCTGGGGAGTTGATAAGATCATGATGAAGATCTCTCTAAAAGATGGCAATATTTTCAGTCAATCGATCACTTTCAAAAGGTTTTTGAGGAAGATAAGGCATCCCACCTATTCAAGTTGGAAGAGTGAAAATATTCACTGGTGTACTAGTACCTCTCTTCTGATGCCTCCACCTGCTGTCCAGCCAACAAACTGCCTTCTAGTTGGGCAATGTGCCAATGCTTGTTATTCCATCGAAGATTGTGCCTTCGTCCCTGATGATGTATATCATACCCATTCACTTTGGAGGGGTTGTTGAGACTTCCCGGCTTCCAGGAAGACCAAATAGTTGCCGTTCAGTGGTTTCTTCTCGAGGTATGATTGCCTGCTGAAATTTTGTTAGCTGTTGAGTGTGGAGGCCAGTGTGAATACCTCCCACTGTAACCTCAATACAGATCTTCTAGTATCACTAGGTCTAGACTGAGAATTGCCTAGTGTGGAAGCTCAGGCATGCTGAGCTAATCCATCACTTTTGAAGACTGTAGATCTGCAATGACTTATTCTTTGCTATCCTTCATGATTTTTTTCCCCTGGTACGAACATGAACACATGGAGGTACATGTAAGACTTGATAAACTTTGAACTTTGACAAGAAATTTGGAATTCATTTTCCAAAAAACCGAGGACCAGAGAAAATGAAGACAGTATCACTTGAAACGTTTCTGCACAAACCGTTTCGCATGTTGGCAGTCATTGACTTCTTCAATCATCAGCACGTTTCAGTGTATATGGGGCTCGCAAGCAGTATCGGAGTTGTTTACTGTTCTGGGTCTGCAATCATTACACTGGGAATGCATGAGGAATCTCATGATCAAAGTGAATGCTTCCCATGATATCCTTTCATGCTGCCAAGTCTGCATGATCGAGGAAAGCGCTTGCAGAGACACCGAGCACCATATTGATCTTCTCCCAGAGCAGCTGTCTGGAAACCACCTTGTAGGGTGGAAACACTAGGGAGGCATTCAGGCAGGGGAACAGAATGTGAACAAGTGTTGTATTTACAAGAGTTAGGGAAAAACAGGAGATGTGGATCTGCAAGAAAGGGCAGGACTATATTTACAGTACAAGAAATAAGATGACGTCGACATGAAAGATATGGAAATGTGTGGAAGGGTGTGGAAGGGCAGAACAAGTGATGTAAGTGTCAGGCGTATCATATATATGGAGTGGGAGAGCTGTAAGCTAACACCGTTGCAGGAACAATGGAACACATACAATTTGTGCATCCTGGGCCCTCTTCTGTTCCCACTGCTCCTTTCCCTCACCTCCTTAATTTCCCCACTGATATATATGGCGATCGTTCACCAGGTCCACTATTTTGGTTCATTCTTGACTCCCCCACCCAAAATACTTCCACGCCCTGCTGAGGAGTAGTGCATGTTGGAAAACAGGGTTTGATGAATGTAGACAAGAAACCGTGGGAGGTTTAAAAAGTCTGCAGTATAACTATCGCAGGCCCTTATAACATATTTACTGTTCTGTTCTCCTCCAACAACCTAAATTCATATACAATAACCTGCTACAATCAATAGTATGATCGAAAAAATGTTTGATGTGGCATGTGTATGTATGACAAAAGAACATGATGAGTAGAAAAGAAATGTAGATCATCATGTCCATTTGCGTGACACCAATGTTGCAAAGCTCAACATCTGGGCGCCACAAGCATGGTCCCTTGTTGAATTGAGGATATAGTTCAATCCAATGCCTCGAACCATCCCCTCTTTCCCTCCTCCCATCCCCTCCCCATCCAACCCTCACTTCTCCCTGACCCCAATTCCAACCCCAACGCAAAGCCCAATCTCCATCACCTCGAACCCCCCCCAGCTCAGGCACCCCAACCCCTATCAAGTACTCCCCACTCATGAGATTCTTGAGGATTGCTTGATATCACTCATCTGACCCTAGACCTACCACCGAGTTGTTCAGTCCACCATTGTGGCACCCATGGTGAGAGTCTTGCCCAAGGTCCCACCCAATATTGTTGGGATGGCTGAGTCTATGACATACCTCACCAGGTTTCACAGTTGCAATAGGAGGTATCTCGGGGCTAGATAAGACAATCAAGGCGCATTCATCCAACTCCCACAATGCAACATATTGTCATCTGTTATGTAGATTCGCAGTCATTAGCTTGATGCACTGCACAGCACCCTAGGAGTGAGTTGCAAGGAGCTGGAATAGTCAATGGAGATAGGAAGTGGTTGGTGGGTGCACAGAAACAGGCAAGGACGAGCGCTGCCAAGGAGATGAGCAACGAGAATAAGAAGTGCCATAGCTCACTTACATCGCTAGCACTATGATGACTCTGCTTGTGCCTCACTTACCCTAGTCCATCACCCACTGGCACCAGCAGCATAGCAAGCTTTATTGGCATGGGTCACAAACGAAAGATTTCAAAGCTCTCAGCTCAAGACACAAGCAATCTACTCCTCGCCCTGGCTGCTTTTCAGGAGAATTTTGATAAAGTGGACCAGGACTTGCCTCTGGAACTTCTTCCTGCCTTGAAGAAGCTTGCAATAAAGCTGCAAATTGTTCCAGTATACAAATCAAGTCAAACATTTCATAAGCGACTGTATTCTCATCAATACATGCAGCACATACCTTTTTCGCAGGTGGATGAAGCCATCTTCAACCAGCTTGATATCCAGTTGAGACTGATGGTTTTGCTTGCTGAAAAGTGCCCACAGATAGAGGGTCTTGGCCTTACCGAGGCTGAAGGAAATTGATTGTCTATTGATGCCACCAGGCAGTTGCTAAGCCTGATTCACAACCATGTCTTGACAGTGGTGGGTTGATACAATTCTTTAGTTACTTTCACTGTCATTGATCATATCCTCAGAATGAAGCTGGCTCTTGCATCTTAATCAACATGTTTTTACTATGCTTAGCTTCTGTTATGTGCAGTGAAGACACAGACATTAACATCATTCCTGAGTTTCCCATCTCAAGAACAACATTTCGAGGACATTCTTTCTGTGGCATCATTGCTTTTTGGTGACTTGGGCTCATTCGAAATATACTGATGTGCCTACTCAACAAGTACTTGTATCTAATGATCCTAGTTGACATTTCTGTTACAGAGATCTACTGCTTGACACACTCATTGCTGCACTTGGATCCCATGACAGTTGCGCAGGACATATAATATCCAATATCTTCGAGGCAAAATGGGACAATGTGAAAGTGGCTTTCCCACAAGCTGTAGTGACAGCTGCTTCATATTGTAAAGAACACAAGTCAGTTTCTATTTCTTCTGTGGATGAAGTTTCACCAAGTTCATTTCAGGTTGTCTGCCATGAGAGGCTGTATTACAAGTGGAGAACAGTGGGTCTTTTTCGTCTATAAGACTGGTACATCAGACCAGGGAGAGGTGGCCCTTGCATGAGAGATATCATTGGGATGCAATCTTGAGAAGTTACCTCTTATTCTGGGACTTTTGCGTGATTGGGTACGGCGACAGTTTTTTGATTCATTTGCATAATCTGATGCCTTGGGACTCCTGGCAGGTGGAGAATGCAAAAGACTATGAGCTGGATTTTTTTGAGATCAAGTAAAGACTGGCTACTGCATGCCCTTTGGATTTTAGCTTGTAGAAGTTGGATGGTCTCACCACTCTCAGGCTAATATGTAATGGTATTAAATCCAGCCCATGTCCCACTTGTACATAGTGAGCCTCATGCACAAGATGAAAGATGATATGTTAATTGTGAATTATATGTGGGCATTACCCTAAAGTATTATATGGTTGTAAAAAGATCATGTTGTCACACCTCATTTTAAGCTCATGTGGACCATTTTGCTTCCTTAGAAACGAGTTTTTGCACTTTCCTGGATATTTTGATCCAGCTCATTTCTACGGTCTGAAGATGGACAGCGTCAAGGTTAGTTATTGTAACGGTTTTTGGAGTCACTGTAGTTCTACACATTACCAGTGTAGTAATCTAATCTCTCTTCCATGCATCCCATACATGTGAGACCCTCGATCCAGTTGCCACTGTTGAACTCTTAACTCTGATCTTAGCCATTGCTACTAGAGAACTTGCTTTATTACTACCACCGAACTCTTGAGCTTCGTCTATAAGACTTCACTTTACTTTGAGTGAGCGCTGCTAGGTTACTATGCAATCAGCATAACTGTTACAGTTACACAAGAGGACGACCCCATCCTTTCTTTTCCTCCCGTCCCCGACCCCCCGACCCTCATCCCCGACACCTCGTTCCTCGACGATGACCCCATGGAGACCTCTAGCTCCTCCACTCCCGCCCCGCCATGCCTAGCGTGTAGGATACCCAAGATACCAAAAAGGGATCCCTAGAGACCCTCTGCCCTTCCATGTGGAACACCGCAGCAAGGCTGCGCCGGATTCTTCTCTTCTTGTACTTCTACTGACTCCGTTTCCGTCACTTCCACACAGAGTTCTGACCTGCCATTCCACTTCCCATGATCTGCTTCCTTTGATCCTTTTATCTCCTTTTGACCACGGACACCCGCACCCCATCTAGTAGAACCCACAACCCTGAAGGTTCCCACCCCTTGCCTCACCAGTATATAAGTCGGGTACTTTCTCCCATGTTCCCTAGCTAGTTCTACGCCTACCAAGCCTAGTAATCTAGTCCACTTCTCCACGCATCTCTCGCGTGAGACCGTTCGATCCAGCTGACGCTATCGAACCCTTGATCATAGTCTTCACTAGGAAGAACTCTTCTTCGCCTCGGTTCACAGAACGAACCTTGTCTATAAGACTTCGCTCTACTTCGAGTGAGCACTGCTAGGTTACTACGCAACCAGCGTAACAATAACAGTAGCAAGTTGTCTGGTAATCCTTGTGGGAAGAAGAAAGGACTGGGTGGACTTGGTCATCATACTTTCACACAGCGAGGTTGTAGTCAATGAGGGGATCACTGTATTGGTGTATAGGAAAAGCAGAAGTGGGTCAAGGGAAAGGAGACAGAGATGGTGAAGGGGTCCACCTGGTGGAAACATGAGGAGGGGGAATGCAGTGGGTAGTTAATTCTGGGAAGGGAAAAGAAGGGGAAACTAGAAAGGGTGCTCAATGTTGTGCAGCTACCTTGTGGATGTGATAGTCTACTTCTTTCATGAACTTGGTTATTCCAAGTTGGTGCATGGTGATGAGGAGAGCTTTGAGAGTCTCCCTGTGGATGACAGCAGCATGGGCAACAATCATGCCCCCTTGTACAGTAGTTGAAACCTAAGTCTAAACTGAGGTGAGATGTTTGATTTGAAGAAAAGTGTGGTAGAGGGTGAAGAGAGGAGAGTCTATGTTAAGGTGGGTGGAAATGGGGATGGACAGGTGTGGGTCTCAGAGGCATTGAAGTAATTCCCTCACTCCAGTTGGGTGAAGGCCATTATCATGGAGGTGGTGGGCAATGAGCAGCAGTAAGTCAACAGAGAGAATGGGGAATAGAGGGATAGGAAAATATTCTGATGGGATAGTAGTGACTGAGACAGGTTCAGGTTCATCTGCCAAAGTGACTGAGAAAGGGACAAGAGAGATATTATCATTGAAGAAGAAGGTTTCAGAGGAGGGGCAAAGTGATCTAGCAAGCCTAATGCGATTAGGACAGGGAAGGGGCTAGTGTACCAGCTTGAGCGCTAGCCAGTGTGGTCTAGCGATCCTAATGGGACTAGGATACATCTAGGACCACTCATTGGTAGTGCTTCATTAGCCTCCACTATCGGTTTTCCCCCTTGCAAGTGGCTGAGCCTCATGTTTGGTCATGCTTGACCTGATGCGCAAGAGGCGTGAAGTGAGGTGTCCACTAAATCGCGTCGTGGCCATTTCCCACCTCTGGCCATCCCAAGGACATTGGCTCGCATCAGGGACCATTCATTGGCCAGGCTCAAGCAACTCGAGCATTAGCCAAAGTGATCTAGCAGGCCTAATGCCATTAGGATAGGGGGGGGGCTAGTGTACCGGCTCGAGCACTAGCTGTTGTGATCTAGCGATCCTAATGGCATTAGGATGCATCTGGGAACACTCATTGGTAGTGCTTCATTAGCCTCCACTACCAGTTTTCCCCCTTGTATGTGGCTGAGCCTCATGTTTGGCCATGCTTGACCTGGTGCGCAAGAGGCG
>JBBPLT010000962.1:0-10417 GCA_038089955.1 Strobilomyces dryophilus | reverse complement strand
GTGAGGCACAGCCACACCGTGATAAGATAAGATAAGAATGCGCAGCATTCTTGAGGAAAAAGATCAAGACCCGTGCTTGACCAAGGACTTGATAAGCTGATCTTGCAGCCAGATCTTGTCCGATAAGGGCGATCTACGCTCTAATAAGCTCTCAGAGCTTGCTGTTACGACCTGAGCATAACACCTTCCCTATGAATCGAGGTTAAACTGGCCATCCCAGATGCACGAACCATCTCAATCCAGGCTCTAGTAGACAGCAGAGCCTCAGGAAACCTCATCGACCCCACCGTAGTGGCAAGGTATCAATTCCATAAGAAACGGTTGGCAAAACCACTCATTGCCCAAAATGTGGATGGAACCATCAACAAAGGAGGAATGATCCGCCATAAGGTTCACCTCGAGATTTACATTGGAGGAATAAAAGAGGAACGTGACTTCACGGTTCTAAACTGTGGGAAGGAGAAAATGATCCTCAGACTTCCATGGCTTTGCACTAGAAATCCGATTATCAACTGGACCTCAGGGAAAATCGATTTAACCCCGAAATCCTATAGGCAAGATGACGAAGAAGCTGGTGAGCAATGATATCTTGTTCGCTACCTAGGAAAAGCACCAGACTCCCTCATCAACAACGAGTTACGAGAAAAGGAATCTCTCTCTCCTATGGAATGTGCAATCAGAATTTGCAAAACCACGCTATCCACGGAATTGGCCATGGTAGCCAAGAAAGATGAAATAAAACTCCCGCCACAATATGCAGACTTTGCTGGAGTTTTCGGAGAACCCAAAGACAGCGAACTCCCTCCCCACCACCCATTCGACCACACAATAGACCTAGACAAGGGTTTTATCCCAAAGATCGCCAAGGTCTACCCTCTCAACCCCTTAGAGAGGAAGGCATGCAAAGACTTTGTTGAGGAACACCTCAGATCGGGTAAGATCATACCCTCCAAATCCCCTTAGGCATCCCCTTTCTTCTTTGTCCCGAAGAAAGATGGAGGACTTCACCTATGTCAGGATTACCGCTATCTGAACTCCCACACGGTGAAAAATGCTTATCCACTTCCCCTTATTTCTGACCTTGTCGATAAACTTCAAGGGTCCACTCTTTTCACAAAGTTGGACGTCCAATGGGGAAATAACAGCATCCAGATCAAAAAGGAGGACCAGTGGAAGGCAGCATTCATAACTCCAGAGGGTCTCTTCGAACCAACTGTCATGTTCTTCGGCATGTATAACTCCCCTCCCACCTTCCAGGTGTTCATGAACCACATCTTTGGTGACTATCTCACTGAAGGATGGCTAATCATCTATATGGATGACCTTATGGTCCACACTAACGACGACCTAGAATGCCACCGTGAGCTAGTCCGAAAGGTACTCAAATGCTTTCAGGAACACAGTTTGTTCCTCAAGCTCTCCAAATGCCAGTTCAAACAATGAAAGGTGGAATTCCTTGGCATGGTTGTCTCCACCAATGAGATCTCAATGGACCCAGTAAAGCTCTCGGCCATCCGAGATTGAAAAACCCCTTCTTCTGTCAAAGCCGTGCAGTCCTTCCTCGGTTTCTGCAACTTCTACCGCCACTTCATCCCGGATTTCTCGGCGATAGTTAACCTGCTCAACAGCCTCACCCACAAGGGGAAACTGTGGGAATGGACCACCGAGTGTGAAACGGCCTTCCACACTCTCCAAAACGCTTTCCTTTCCAGACCAGTACTGAAAATGCTGGATATTACGCAACCATTCTCCATCATGACCGATGCCTCTCTCACTGCAGTGGGAGGCATTCTTCTTCAAGCTGATACTAATGGGGATCTCCACCCTTGTGCTTATTTCTCCACAACCTTTGCTCCAGCCGAGCATAACTATGACATCTATGACCAGGAACTTCTGGCGGTCATCAAGGCTCTCAAAACCTGGGTGCATTACCTTAAGGGAACTGGGCGGGTGGTCACAGTCTCCACTGATCACAAAAACCTCACCTACTTCCACACCCCACATAAGCTCTCTTGCTAACAGGCATGCTGGATGATTGTTACGCGAGTGCGTAGTAACCTAGCAGTGCTCACTCAAAGTAGAGCGAAGTCTTATAGATGAAGCCAAGTGCATTCTGCAGACTTGGTGAAGAAACGTTCTCCCTAGTAACCTTTGGTAAAGGCTAGGGTCAAGGGTTCGATAGCAGCGGCTAGATCGAACAGTCTCACGCGTATGAGGAGGCGTGGAGGAAGAACTAGATTACTACACTGGTTATGCATAGAACTAGCTAGGGAACATGGGAAGAAGTACCCGACTATATATACTGGTTAGGTAAGGGGTGGGAACCTTCGGGGTTGAGGGTTTTACTAGATGAGGTGTGGGTGTCTGTGGCCAAAAGGAGACACAAGGATCAAAGGAAGCGGAATATGGGGAATGGAACGGCATATCCAGGACTCCATGTGGAAACGATGGAAACGGAGGCGGTAGAAGTACAAGAAGAGAAGGTCCAGTGCAGTCTAACTGCAGTTGCTGTGCTTTGAAGGGCAAAGGGGTTCTAGACATCCTTCTTGGGTATTTTGGGTAACCTACGTGCCAGGCGTGGCGGAGCGGGCATGGAGGAGCTAGAGAACTCCATGGGGTCATCGTCGGAGGTGTTGGGAATGAGAGTGGGAGAGTCAGGGATGGGAGAAAAAGAAATGATGGGGCCGTCTCCTCATGTGACTGTAACAATGATGTTCCTCCAGGACTTCGATCTTCTCTTTGTGCATGTCCCCAGATCAAAAATGGCCACAGCTGACGCCCTCTCCCAGAAAGATGATGTCAATACCTCGGACGACAATGTCGACGTCACTCTCCTCCCAGATCAGTTATTTGTCTGCGCCCTTGATACCTGTATCGTCGAGTGAATTAAGGAGAACATGAAGACTGACCCAACTGCTCAGGACTTGATCAGTACCCTCACTTCTGGATTCCTTCCCCTCCCCCGCACGCACAAGGAGGACTGGTTTTTCGATGAGACCAACCTCTATTACAAGGGACGTCTCTATATTCCCCTGGAACCATGCCATGACTTGGTGAAATTGGTCCATGAGTCAACCGCTGGCAGCCATGGCAGAATTTTCCACATCCTCCAGCTGCTTCAGCGGGACTATTGGTGGCCTGGCATGGGCATGTTTATTCAGCACTTTGTTAATGGTTGCACCGTCTGCCAGCAAAATAAAGTCAACACCCACCCCACGGTACCACCCCTCTCCCCACTCACCACCACCGCCACCCACCCATTCCAGCAACTTTCTGTCGACCTCATCACTGGGCTCCCTCCTTCTGCCGGTTTTGATTCCATCATGGTCGTGGTAGACCATGGGCTTTCGAAGGGGGTAATTTTCACCCCTTGTCACAAAACACTCGATGCAGCCGGCCTCGCTGCCCTCTTTTTTGACAAAATCTTCCCTTGATTTGGCCTCCATGACCACCTCATTTCTGATCACAGTCCACAGTTCGCCTCTGCGTTCGCTAGGGAACTTGCCCGACTCCTCCAATACAATGTAGCACTCTCCTCGGCTTACCACCCACAAACTGATGGAGAAATGGAACAGGCAAACCAAGAACTAGAAACTTATCTTCAAATCTTCTGTGAGGGACATCTGGAACGATGGGCTTCCCTCCTCCCAATGGTGGAATTCCATCATAACTCTTCCATCCATTCCTCCACCCAGAAAACGCCATTCTCCCTGATCCTCGGATATGAACCCCGAGCATACCCACCCCTTGGCAAAACTTTCCTCCCAGCCTTGGAAACCTGGCTGGAACTTCTCTCTGCAGCACGAACGGAAGCAACTGTGGCTCATGAACGGTCACAACAAATCATGAAGGAACGAATCTTTCCACGACTCCCCAAATGGAAAGTAGGTGACAAGGTCTGGCTTGACAACCGGAACTTGCGGATCAACTATGCCTCTCGGAAACTGGCACCCCGACGAGAAGGACCATTTGAGATTGCCCAAGTCCTTTCCCCAGTAGCATTCCACCTTCACCTCCCAGCTGGATGGAAGATTCACGACGTCTTCCATGCTTCCCTTCTTTCCCCTTTCCGAGAAACCAACGAACACGGTCCCAACTTCCATAACCCCCCGCCTGACCTTATCAACAGAGATGAAGAATATGAAATAGAAGCCATCCTGGCACACCATGGACCTCGCAACTGGAGACAATATCTGGTCTCTTGGAAAGGCTACTCTGCAGCAGAAAACACATGGGAACCTGTGGGCAACCTTCGCCATGCTGCAGCGGAACTCCATGATTACCAGAAACAGCACCCTCGCGATTTCCCAAATGCATAAAAAGATTGAATACACTGAGGATGTTCCCAACAACACAGACCAACCCACCATGTCTTCTTTCACATTCACTCGTCACGTCCCGCAACACCCTTTCTCCTGCCGCATCTGTCACGGCACCGACCATACGATGACCTGGTGCCCCTGCTATTTCTGCCCTCACTGCTGCCGCAATGCTCTGGGCCACTCCTTCCCTCACTGCCCGTTACAAAACCAGAAAAATCCCATGGCTTACCCCTTCACATTCATCCCTCCCATTCCCAAACCCGCCCCAGACAGGTCTGAATTTGCTTCGGTAGAGCAAATCTACGAGGAGGGTAATGTTACAGTCACACGAGAGGACGCCCCCATCCTTTCTTTTCCTTCCGTCCCAGACTCCCCAACTCTCGTTCCCGACACCTCCTTCCTAGACGATGACCCCATGGAGACCACTAGTTCCCCCACACCTGCCCCGCCATGCCTGGCGTGTAGGTTACCCAAGATACCCAAGAAGGATGCCTAGAAACCCTTTGCCCTTCAATATGCAGTCACCACAGCAAGACCGCGCTGGAATCTCCCCTTCCTGTACTTCTACCGTCTCTGTTTCCATCTCTTCCACACGGAGTCCCAGACACACAGTTTCTCTTCCCATGATCCGCTTCCTTTGATCCTTTTGTCTCCTTTTAGCCACGGACACCCGCACCCCTTTTAGTAGAACCCTCAACCCTGAAGGTTCCCACCCCTGCCACCTCCCAGTATATAAGTCGGGTACTTTCTCATGTTCCCTAGCTAGTTCTATGCCTACCAAGCCTAGTAATCTAGTTTCACTTCCATGCATCCTTCTACGCATGAGACCGTTTGATCTAGCCAATGCTATCGAACCCTTGACCCTAGTCTAGTCGCCACTACTAGGAATTCACTCTTGTCGCTTCATCTATAAGACTCCACTCTACTTCGAGTGAGCACTGCTAGGTTACTACACAACCAGCATAACAGGTGGGAACTACAAGGGCCAAAAGGAGAGATACCCTAGAGGAGAAAGTGGACATCCATGTGGAAGGGAGTATCAATAGAAGGAGTTGAGCAGAAATGGAATAATGGAAGCAGAATGGTGTGGATTCCATGTGGAAGTGGAAGAAGCAGAACACAGTAGTAATACAAGTCAAAGTGAGTCAGTCGCGGAAGAAATAAATGGGCAGCATATTCCGAGACTTCTAAGTGGGCTAAGGGCATTGGAACTGAACGCATTCCTGGCAGAAGTACTCCTCATCTTCTGGGGTGACCATAGGGATTATAACAGGCCAGGGGTGGCCCATGCAGGGTAATAAGGTGTTAGCGATGGTGCCACTCCAGACAAGGGCACTGCAAGTAGGCAAAGAACTGAACCAGTGAGAAGGAATTGGGTAGCTTCGTGGGCGTCCACCATTGGATACAGGTCAGATGGATGCAGGTCAGGTTTCTTTACCAAGAGGTGCTGTCAGACAGCAAGCTGGCTAGGTAGAGTGTGTCTCAGTCTAGTTTGGGGAGCTTGAGGGCCATGACTAGTGGTGTGGTGATTTTTATAAACTTTTGGTGGTATTGAGAGAATTTGCCAAGAGATTGCATAGGCTTAGAGCTATGTTCCTGTATGAGATATTGGAGGTCAGCATGGCAGTATCAGTTAGTGCCTTTGCAACTGGGGTAGAGTTTTTTAATGGTGTCAATAAAGGTAGCCCAAATTGCAGGATTGGTAGAGGCCTCAGTGAGGACCTTCCAGTAGTCGGACTCTTTGTAGGCCACATAGCACAGGGCTATGTGGATCTTTTCGGCATCAGTAAGACCAACAGCCGTTGCCAGGTCATCGACTTGGTCAAAGATATGGGGGAGGTCCATTATAACAGACCTGTCAAACTCGAGTGAGCCCTGAGTGCCATGGGCAGGCATAACTGCATTTGCCATTGGTTGGGGTTGAGGTATGTGAGGGTGAGGCAGGGATACAGCTTGAACAGGTGAAGCAGGCTGAAGAGGTGAAACGAGGAGGTGGGTTGAAGAGATGAAAGTAGCTGTGGTCAGTGGGCTGGTGTAGGCCGAAAGGCAGGTGTCACCTGAGATGATGCGGTAAAGGATGACAGAGAGCTTAGAGAGGCTGGTGAGAAGGCTGAAGGCAGTAGTGGACTTTGACAGATAGATGTCTCAGACTCTAGTCGGTCCAAGAAATCATTAAGGGATGGTGCTGATGATGAGGAGGTCGAAGAAGTGGTAGAGTGAGGTGGGGACAGAGACGATGATGTGGAAGTCAATGGTGAGAGTGGCCTTGAAAACTGGGTAGATGATGCCATGCTCACCCATTGGGTGGATGATTCTATAAATGTGCCAGGTACAAAGAGTCCCAGGCTTGGTTCATCCATTACGTCTACAAGAGCACTCAACGTATAGGTCTAGCACAATTGTATGGCATTTGATGGCTAAATTATGGCCAGATGCAGAGTGGGTGACAGTAAGCGGATAATGCCAGACCAATCAGAGAACCAACAGGGCTGATTAGTATTTTCTGGCATCTAATTGCTGTCCAAGGTGACAGCCAGCACTATTTCACTGTGATGGGATACTACTGGCATGAAAAGGGTTGAGTCTTCATTGATATCAAGGCCGCGAAAGTGTGCATGTAAATTTTTAAGCTCTTGGTGGTCAGCTTCAATTTCTAGTCATTGAGCTGTGGGTCAAAGATGTCGTCTGGAACCTGATTGTTGTGAGTCCCTCATGGTGGGCTTCAGTTGTAAAACAGCAAGTCCATCTGGGGTGACCTGAGTGGTTACCCTGACAGTACAAGAGGTCTGTTAGGTGTGGGAGAAGGTTAGTTCTCCTCTAGGGACTCCAGGGACAAGCAGGAAACAGGGATATCCATTGCCAACATAGAAACCCCGATGGATCTGACAGCAGAAAAGGAGCTGCTCACAGACAAACTGGTTCCTCCTCTATCTGTGGAATCAGCCAAACACTGACGAAGCTCTTGGGAAGATTCCCTGAGCCAAATTCCTGACAAAATCAAAGCAGGAATATCCGAAGCCTTTTCTGGAAAACCTGATGAAGCCCACTGGTGGAGTAATACCATGAGGGCATACTACAAAATTAACAGCAAGCTGTTCTCCCCACAGCAACAGGTACTGATCTTCCTCAACAAACTCAAGAATGAATGAGGAAGAACCTTTGTGGAACCACTAATGGAAAAAGCACTCTCAGATGACGAACGAGAACAACCCTCTCTCTTGTCTGTCATTAATGATTTCCTCACTATGTTTACCCTATACAATGTTAAAGCCAAAGCCTGGACCAAGATAAAGTCCCTCCAACAAAACCTACAAGATGAGGAGAACAGTTTCTCCAACTACATTACCAAATTTCAGCTGTTTGCCACTCAAGCAGGCATTACCAATCAGATCACATTAATTGACCAGCTCAACAAAGGATTAGACCCAAAGCTGACTACCATGATCATTGCCATGGAACATCCCCCAACAATGCTTAGCAAATGGATCACCAAAGCTAGCCAGTTCCACACACAAAAATCTAGGATGAACCTATATTGAATGGCCAAGACTGTTACGCTAAATAGTGTAGAAACTAGCAGTGTTCACTCCAAGTGGAACAAAGACTTATCGAGGGGATTTCACGAGACTTGAACTGTCAAGGCAAGTGGTTGGCTAGGAACTAAGCTAAGGATTGTGTAGAACTAGCTGGGGACTACAATACATGGGTGCCAGGTATTTATATGTATGGAATAAAGGTGGGAACTACGAGGGCCAAAAGGAGAGATACCCTAGAAGAGAAAGTGGACGTCCATATAGAAGGGCAATGGAACAATGTGGTGACAGCGGAAGAGGATCAACAGGAAGGGAAGTGAAATGATGCATGTTCTATGCAGAAGTGGAAGAAATGGAATGCTGTAGAGCACTAACTCACTCTATGGTGCTATCCACACATTCTCCCATTGTTCACATACCATCCCAAGCTCCTAGACCTCACCCCAAGACAATCCAATTACCCCGAAACCATCCTGGGCCTTACACCTCATAGGACCAACATTCTCAGAGCTAGGACTGATGAAGACTGACATTTTTCTCACGGCCCAAACCACTCTCGGGCCATCGACCAAGTGGACCGATGCTTTTTCCCACAGTCCAGACTATGCATTGGTCCATTCAACAGCTCTCGGACCACTTCCCTTCACTTCAGGCCACTATATTTAGGCATTCTCCTGTACCTGACAGCGCTCTGTATCTTAGGTTACAAGGCCTGATGATTCTCGGGCCTACTTAAGGACTTTTAGTGTATTTATACATATATCTCCCTTTGCCTTACCATCTACCATTCATTTTCTACCTATCAGACTGCCTGAAAACCCTTCCTATCACCCCAAACCTCTCTCCCTTCATCCCCGGTCTCTCCTTGACCTCTCCTCACTCAACCGACTGACCAGTCTTTGGAAACTCCAGTTTCCCACACCTTTGGTCCAAGCGTCAGTCCATCCTAGGGCTTCCTGGACTCTTGGGCCCCCTTTTGGGTTGAGCATATTGCACCTACAGACCCACACCTGCTGTCCTCCCTAGGGAGGATTGCTGTTTTACAACACGGTAGTGATACAAGTCAAAGTGAGTCAATCATGGAAGAAATAAATGGACAGCATATACCAAGACTTCTAAATAGACTGAGGCCTTAGGAATCGAGCACATTCCTCTTGGAAGTATTCCTCATCTTCCTGGGTAACCATAGGGATTGTAACAAAGACAGTCACACCTTTTATCCAGGAACCCCCATAAGGAAGAATTCAACCCAGACACTATGGACATTAATGCCATACGACTACACCCCAGAAAAGGAAAGAACAAACGACATTTCAAACTGTTAAAATGAGTCGCAGTAGCAGCTGTATTGAGAGATACCATCCAAATCACCTCCATGTGACTCCCACTCTCCATCTCCCACAACAATGGTGTTACACTTGAAATCATTGCTCTTGTCAATAGTGGAGCATCCAGAGACTTTATCCACAGTAGAGTCGTTGACAAACATAGGTTTCCTACTATTCGCTTAGCCAAATCAATAAAGGCTCAAAACGTGGATGGAAGTGCCAACCAAGGAGGACTTATTCAAACCAAAGCACAGGTCATCATCAGGATAGGTGACTATGAAGAAACCCATGACTTCATGGTGTTCAATGGAGGACATGAAGATGTGATCCTAGGAATACCTTGGCTATGAACCAACAACCCATGAATCAATTGGACTGCAGGAGAGATTGACATTTCCCCACAAAACTATAGACATGACAACAAAGAAGCAACGGACCAGCAGTACCTTATCCACTACCTAGGGGCTGCCCTAGATTCTTTTATTATCAACGAACTGGCTGAGAAAAACTCTCTTACCCTGATGGAACATGCTCTTCATATCAATGCTTTCTGTCACGATTTCTTTTCTTTCTTCTTCCACTTTGCACCCCGCCGGTGTAACCCGGTGACTTGACCAGTTCTTTTCTTAACCCTTGCTTCTTCGGAACCAATGGAACGTTCTAACACATTCCACAACCTTCCATTGTATTACTAATACACTGACATGTCCTTTGCTGTGGATGACTCATTCTGACTTCCTCTAACTCATCCGCTTAGTCATACCTCTTTCTTTCTCTATTTAAACCCTCGCTCGCTTGTGTAATTCCCTTAAGCTAAACCTCCTCAAGTACCCTCTTGGAATACACCTGCTTGCCCTTGAACCCTTGACTCTCTAAGTCTTTGTCCTACTTTGAGCGGATACTTCCTTGAACCTTTGCTTGTGCCACTCCAGGCTGAACCCTTGACTCTTCCCTAAGGAGACCCCTAGGGAATCACGATGTAGAGCTCCAGAGCGCTCTGCAGTGATATCCACCCATTCCCCTGCCTTCCAGGCCTTGCCTGATGACCACCAGACCAGCCCTGAGCCTTCTATGACACAGAAATCAGTGGACCGACGCTTTTTCCCGCGGTCCGACCATCCTCGGCCCATGTCCGACACCTCGGGCCAATAGCCCGATAGACCGACGCTTTTTCCCGCGGTCCGGACTACCTTCGGTCCAGCCTCTAGAAGACCGACGCTCTCGGTCTAATAGT
>JBBPLT010000961.1:0-10462 GCA_038089955.1 Strobilomyces dryophilus | reverse complement strand
GTAGAAGCAGCAGCACGCTGGAGACGCTCATAGAAAAAAGGATGTGTGTCGTGCGTCTGTTGCTACGCTCTTAGGAGGTTGTCGGCGCCTTACTTATCGCTGAAACACCTTTCTAGAAATTTTCATTGTAACTGCCCTCTATCGTGTCGTTGTCTCCTTTTCGAATGGATGTCTTCTACCCCTTGTGAAAATGTCATTCTACCACGTTTGCAAGGGGGCGTTCACGTTTAACTTGTTACGGGTAGACGAACATCTAAATAAAGCTTAGAACCATTGTTTGCACAAGTGTGCGGTCCGTACCCGAAGCCACAAGGTGCGGCATTCGCACTTTGCCAAGCGGGGTGAAATCTAGAGTGCATCCAAAGGTCTAGGGACCGCATCAGCTAGACAAAATTGAACTGGTCAATGTCTGGTCACATCAAATATGGTAAATTTCTCGCTTAGCTGCTGAGCTAGCCAATCGTTGCTTATGAAAGTGTCGTGAAAAAGTTACGTTCAATGTTCTACCGATGGACTCAGCACTGGACGTCGTCGGCGGAGGAAGGCAGTCGAATTCATCGTCCACGGTCTGGCACACGAGGGAGAACTCTAATCAGTGCAAGATTACAGTGGAAACTTCGGCGGCGGGAAATGAAGGTAGCGTTTACTACGACCCGATGAGTTGTGATACTTACGAGCGCACTGCCGAGATCTTGAACAAGCTGGCAGAACAATGACGTCACACTTGGACGATGATAATCGAGCGGCCCATCTTGCCAGCAATAAAGTGGACCTTTTTTTTTGCGACCGTGGAGATGTCCACGTCCGAAGACGACGAGGCGTATACTGCCATACCCACTCAGCTCCTGTCTGACTCTGTAACCTCACGGGACCCTCGCGTCCACTCCTGGGTCGAGCACCAGTACGACCTTGTCCTCTCTGAGCACCCCTCGGCCTCTCATCCCCCGTCCTCGTCCGCCTCCCTCGGCACATACTGCTCGATCGACCGCCCCAACTCCTCCGATAACCACACCTTCTCGTCCTCATACAATGCCTTCTTTTCATCCGCCCATGGTAGCGACGACTTCGACGAAAGGGGACACCTGCCCCCTCCGTTTCATAACCCAGGACTCGAAGATACCCTATTCCAGATCCCAAGTCTCTCTGTCTTGCAGCTACGACTCTGACAAGGTATGTGCTCTTCCTTTCTTCTCCACCCTCTCTCATGATCCCAAGCCCCTGCCAGCGCCACCCCTGTCCTCTGCCTCGTCCCTCGTCTCGTTGCGTGGCAGGCGCTCCCACTCAACGCGCAATTGGCATCTTCCATCATTCACCAGCACCGTCTCCATCGACAAGAGAAAGCATAATGAGACCCCGCCGCTGCCCGTGCCCGCCATTGTACATGGCGAGAACCGACACAACTTTGTCCTCTGCTGTAACGGCGACTTGCGCAAATACGACGACTCGTTTGTTCGCCCCCCTGCGCAGTACAAGTACCTCACTCCAACTGCAGATAACCAGGACTCTCTCCAGCCATCTCCTGCATTTCCAGATTTTTCATGCGTGTTCTCCAACGAGACCTCTATCACCTCGCTGGATCCTAATTCCCCTGTCAATACCACTTTCTCTCACCGTGATCCAGAGAGTACTGCTTTCGTGCCGCTGCCACCCCAAAAGATGCACATGCTTCACGCGTCTTCCCCCTCGTCATTTCAGTCTGCAACCAAGACTGCTGAGAGTGCACTCCAGCACCACCCTCTTTCATCTCATTCTCAGTCACGGTGGTCCCTTACAACGGCTACACCCATCGCACCGTCGACTGTGGAACCTAGACGAAAGGGCGTCCGGAAGACATCCCCAAGTCTGAATGACAAGAAAGGTCTGAAAATCCACGCGCGTCTCATCGGTCTCATATCCCGCTTGTCCCCTGGTCATAACGACCCTGCGTGCTCTAACCAGACTTCCGACGACATCGAGTACCACTCTACAAACTTGAATGATGGCCCCGCCAAGGGCAAGGAGAAAAAGCCGGGAAAGTCATTAAAAAAAAGGCAGTCGCTTGCCTCCCTCAAATCATCATTCTCCATTTCCAGGGTATCACTTAGCTCGCAACGTTCTCGTTTGTCCTCTTTTATCGATGGGGTTCCCCCTGTTCCCCCTGTGCCGACGTCTCCCGCATCAGTGACATCGATGTCTGAGTGTCCGCCTTCGGAAGCCAAGCCGAGGCCAACTCTGTCCTGCACACCATCTCGGGGCACTCTGTTGGGTTCTTCCTTGCCGCCAGCCTCTCGGTCGACATCTGCAAACACAACTTCTCAGAACACGTCCCAGCTCTCTGGTTCTGATCCAATTCCTCGTGGGTTAACAGCTGAACTGAAAACCGTCAAGATAACCACATCACCTGGAACCAAGTACCCGGTGACGCCGTCCAGGCTTCCGGTCGCCGGAGACATGGCCTCGCCTTCGCTGACGGGGTGCACTAGTAGAATCATTCAGGGTCCAACCAAATTTAGCCCACCAACCAAGCTGGCGAGTGCGAAGCCCCGGCAGGTGCCTACGCCTGCCAGCTTCAGCCTGCCATCTTTTATTTCGAAGTTTCCAATGCCCCCATCCCACATACCGCAACGAAGTGCAACAGTGGAAAAACTAATGGTGCACAGTCCCCCTCCTGCTTTGCCGTCTTCTGGATTGCGGATGCCAGCATCGACTGAAGTTGCACGCCGTGCTGGTACTGAAAGGCTTCCGGAGGGGGCGGTAATTCTGCGGTGACCTCTAGCCTTGAGAGCTGTGCTCAAAACCCTCAGCAATTGGAGTCCGACTTTCTCGCGATAATCCTTACTGTGCGCATTGTTCTCGTTATTTCTCCGAGTCGTTATTTGATTAATCGCCTCATCGACCTTCGTCTTTATGTATATATTGCGCACGATCGCTCACTGTCTCTTGGTTCTGCTATGTTAACGATCTGCAGTATAAATTGTAGGCCAACTCCCGATGATGGACTTTCCTTTTTTTTTTTCTCGAACACGAACCTCGCGATTTTCTCTGTAGCCCGCCGTGAAGGCGCGCTGAGATCTATGAGAACTCTTCGATGGGGACTAGCGTGAGATTCATCGATGCGAATAGATCCGCGAAACACGAGCGGAGCCGTAGTGAGTGTTTCAGCGGCATAAGCGAGCTGCGGCGCTCCTTGTTCGCGCGCCCACCCCTGCTCGATGATCCCGCCCACCACTCCCTACCTCCATTGGCCAATCCGGCTGCTCGCAGCTCACGCCCCGTCCTCCCTCTCGTCTCCAGAGCAACGCCCGAAGAGGCTGAAACGAGGAGTGATGAGCTATAGGGTGTAGTAAGGTACGAGCGAAGCCGTGTTCTAGGTTCTTTGGACCAGTGACGTAGGCGAACGGCGGCGCTCCGTCAAGTTATTTTCGCCCCCGGCAGCGCTCATCATCGCCCGTTTGATCGCACTCCGGCGCTCTCGCCGGGCTTGTGTCCCATGCCCCTCCTCCGTTCCTCTCTGATTTTCTTAGGTCGCATCCACCGTGCACATGACTTATCGTCATGCACGCTGGCCGAGGCTGTCACATGCCCACGACGCGCCCGGCCTCGTGCCATTGCACCCCTCCTCCCTGGCCGACTCGAAGTTCCAGGTCCGAGTTGAGCCCGTCGCGCACGTAACGTCGCCGAGGCCGTCAAACATCCGCTCCGAGACCTGCCTTGTGCCACCACTCCCCCTCCATGACGAGCATCAGGTTCGAGTCGAGCCTGCCGCGCACCTGACACGTCGTCATGCGTGCTCTCCCTTGCCGAGACTGCTACACGCCCGCTACGAGACCAGCCTCGTGCATTCGCCCATTTTACCCTCTTCCTACTTGCCGGGTATGCCGCGCTTCGCTCTACGCGTCGTCCGCCAACTCCTACCGGTTCTGG
The DNA here is from genome assembly GCA_038089955.1 of Strobilomyces dryophilus. Lineage (NCBI taxonomy): Eukaryota > Fungi > Basidiomycota > Agaricomycetes > Boletales > Boletaceae > Strobilomyces > Strobilomyces dryophilus. The sequence goes on along the minus strand of JBBPLT010000961.1, from coordinate 6,559 downwards.
GATCGCACTTCACGCCCTACCCGGCAAAGGCGTGGTCGCGACCGACACGATCTGCTCATGTTGCTTCCACACCGAAAATTCAACGACTCGCCACCCCCCATCCATCTGCATCGTCTCCGCCGTCTCCTCCGCGCTCTCAATCATCGCAGGTTCGACCGCAAGAAGGAGCAAAAAGGCTGAACACGAGCATGGTCCTATTCGAGCACTCGTACGTATGCCCTTTACCTGATCCTACAGTCCCGTCCTCCAAGAGCGTCTCGCAGAATAGTAAGCAAAGGTTGCGCCTGCCAAAGCCTCGCACAAGTGAGTCGCAATGCCGCCTCCAAAATCACGATGTTTTTTCTCATAACCTTGTAGCCTAAGCATCGCACTTTACTTCCTCGGTACGGCTCTTCTCTGTATATCATGTCGTTAGCTCATACCTTTGGAATGTCATTTCGCACGAAATAGAGTCGAGGTTGTGACTGCGCGATGCTCCAAAAGACAGCGACCTTGGCTCAAGATCATTAAACTGTGCGGCAGGACGAATGGAACGGAAGGAAATCGGTCTAGTCGATCAAAAGGGCACTGTAGTACTACTCTACAAGATCTACAGTATCTATGTTCGAGAATATCTGGCGAAGTATATCGTCGAACCTACTTGCGTCTACCTTTGATCCGCCTCCTGATATGCCCGTGATCGTCACCATCACGTTCCTTGCCCTTAGTACTCCGAGCCGGACCCTCCTTACGCTTCTTTTTACGGGGCGGGGGGGTCGACGATGACTCGTGCTCTGGCTCGTCTATAACTGGGCTGCCGAAACGAACATCGCGAGATTGCTTACCCTGAAGAGAAGCTTTCGGTTGGTTGTCAAGTTTCTGCTGCGCGCCACTCGTGCCTTCTGGAACCCAATGGATCTCTATTTCATTACCTTCCGCAGTCATGGAACTGTGGACCCAGGATTCATAGATATAGCTGGCGGCTGGATGCGTGTCCGGCTCTTCACAGAGGGAGTCGAAGAACTGCTCAACGACGCGTTTATCTGCAGCCGGGAGCGCCTCAGCTAGAAAGCGGCAAAGCGTTCGAGTCGGCACGACGACGCGAGGGTCGTCCGCACGGCGGGAGGTCTTGTATGGTCGAATGAAATAAAACGACGACAGGTCTGTGTCTGGAAGCATGCACACCCTCGCCCCCATCAACGTGCTTTCGCACTCCCTAATGGCGATCGGGGCCAGACGACGATAACGTCGTTCGACCATCTCTTCGGTTTCAGAATAGTGGCCGAGCAGCGTCCGAGGAACGCCACCCCACTTCCTCGCAAGTTCGGCCATGCGTCCGATATCCAGGTCGAACGCGACACTGTCGACCTCCGTTAGCGCTTTCCGCAGTGGTTGAGGGGCGGCTTACGCGAGCTTCTTGACTTCCTGCTCGGACCAGATGTCCATGACATATCTGCGGGCCTTGAATTGTTTACACCAATTATGCCAACGCGATTTCTTGGGTGAAGTCGTTTGAACGACCCGCGTATGCAGAGAATCAAAGAAGTCGATGCATGGCGTCTCCGTATGATAGTTGCTGTCTGAGAGGACCCAGACAACAGACGACTGACTGCGGAGGAGGCACATGTCCGTCGTGGGGTAAATGTGAACGCCTTCGTCAGTGAAGAAGGCGTAGCATGGCGAAGTGGACAAAAGTTCCAATGCCAAAAGACACTTCTGACCGAGGAAGTGCAAAAGCAGATAGACAAGGAAAAGCGTTTTCCCTGGCGGGATGAAGGTAGAATATTATTAGTAAAGGGATGCCACACATCGTTCCATGCTTACCGATACCAGGCTGTCCCATGACACAGACATGCCCAAGGTACTCGGGACCTTGAAGGGCATCCAGCGCAGCGCGGTACTCTTCTCTGACGAGCATGATGCGACTATCTAACACTCCTGAGAACAAGGGGCGGAGTGTTTCAAAATGGTCATCGAGGTCAATGTACTCGACGTGGCCTGCCTCAGGATGGTTGTGCTTCTAGGAAGACGTCAGGATGGCCCCAAGTCTTGTGGAAAAATTGGTCCAGACGTCGTTTCTCCTTATCTGTCAATCTGCCGAAAGTTTCTGGGGTTGACATGAGGGTTGGGTTGGAGAGTCTCGGTGATTCGACAGGGGCTTCGACTTAGTCAGAGTCGGAAATTGCCGACGACGGAGTATACATGCGCCCTATCTTCTCCTACGCGCCAGAATTGAATAAGGGAATATTCTACTCAGCGATGTCCACTCCTAGAACATCTATGCGATAGTTAGCGCTGCGTCTCCCTGTGCAGCGACCATGGCGTCGTAGAGTCCGTGTTGCGACCCGAGCGCATACGTCAAGGTGAGCTCGGACAGGATGTTCGGAGAATGCTCGAGCTGTGCGATGCAGACGGTCAGTCTGCGATGGGATCGAACCGCAGCGGGGCTGGCGCACCATCGACACGACATCCTCCAACAGGTGCGCCTGTCCGACTGCCATCCCCATCAAGCCGACCTGGGACACGTGTACGATGTGCACGTGAAAATGATCTAATCTCCGTGCATCGAACGAAGGGACGGAGAGAGAGGAGGGGGGGGGGGACCTACAATACGATGGCTGGTAATGTACATACATCCTCAGAGATCCCTTGGGCAGACCCCACCGCTTGCCGACGACCCTGTACGCCTCCTCGCGCATCTCCTCAAGCAGCTCGACGTGCCCGCTTGGTCCACCCCGCAGATCGCGGAGCGACCGCAGGGCAGGGTTACACGCGAGAGCGAGGAGGTAGAGGGAGGTGATGGGGCCGCTCTGATCCCATTTCATGTCTGGCACGATCAGGAAGCGAGAGTTGCGCACAAGGACTTCTTCTTTGGATGTCCCGTCTAGGAGGTCTCGTACCCTGCGGTAAGGAGAAAGTCAGACGAAAGGTGGGCCAAGGGCGAAACGGGATCACCATTGCGTGCGTGAGGCGGGGAAGGCGTCGATGTACGGCGTGACGATGTCGCGGTACATTGCAGGGGTCTCGTGGACCATGACACGTTCCTGTTCCGTGTACTAGGCGTCGAGGAGCGGGTGAGTGCTGGTAACTCGAAAGAACCGGACGGGGGTGGACTTACCTTGCGTACGTGGGCTTCGGTGGCCGGGAAGACCACCCTGATATGGACGTCTGGTACGTCCGGTCTGCTAGCCAGCCATCCGTGCATCCACGAGTACTGTGCGCGAGGTCTGGGTGATGGTTCATCGAGCGCGAGAGAGACGCACGATGTCCGTGCGGCCGATCCGCTTGGTGGACGTAATGACGCCAGTGGACAACTTGTCAGCGAAGGTGGGTGCGAACGCCGTTCGCTCGACGCGGAGGATCGCAGGGAGGCGCGGGACGGCCACGTTGGACTGAGCGCCAGCGCCAGTCTGGTGGGCGGGGAACGTCCCGAGCACGATCAGATAGTGAAAGTTGGGGTCTGAAGAAGGGGTTGGAAGAGCGACGACCTCAGACGACGGACCCACTTTGGTCGAGCACCCGTTCAAAAGCGAACGTGTCGAGATCGTATGTGGAGGAGTCCATCGTGATTTTCCCACACACTACATTCCCCAAGCGAATATCACCTATGCAAGTACTAACGACAGCATGGCTACGAACAGTCAACGGAACAGAGTATGGTCGGTGCTGCGACTCGAGCCCTTGAAATGATGAAGATGTAGCTCCGGTCAACGGTAGGACAGTTCACGCCACCACATGCTACAGTTGATATGTCGATAATGCATAAGGTCGGGACCCTCCGAGTGCCCATGCATTATCAGGTTGGAGTGTGACGAAGTGTGACAAGTGAGTCAGCGTGTTCTCGACGTACGACACACCGAGCTCATGCAGAGTCATCTGCCTCATGCTAGTGAGCTGCTGCTTCCGTAAGTGTGCCCGAAAGCAACACAGCTGTTTTGACAACCCCTTATCCTCGCTGTCAGCATACTCCAATACGGCCTTTTCAACCTGCTCGCCTCGACCCGCGTGATGCATTGCTCCATTGGATCTTCGTCCTCGTCCTCGTCAATTTCAATCACTTCGCCCCTTGCTACAGCCATTTCATGCTGCACAGCATTCATGATCTCTTTTTCCCCCTTTTCACCCGTCGCGAATAACTCTACCCCACGGACCTCCACTTCTTCGGGAGGGTCGAGCAGTTCATCGAGAGTCGGTAGAGTGTTAAATATGGGCTTTCTCGACCTGAGGGCGTCCACGGAGTGCAGGAGTTCGTCCTCAGCTGACTTGAGCTGGGGGGAATCCTGTGGACGGTGCACAATCTGGATTTAGAATCCCAGTCGGCGCATTGCAGCATCCTAAAGAGGTTTGATGGCTGTCGACACATCACCTTCAGCACCCATGGACAGGGCGAAGAGCAGGTTGCCTATCCGCATCAACAAGACAGTTTCCGAGATGAGCTTTGAGTCAGATTATGGTGACGTTGGCTCCTCGAGAGTTCCCATGGGTGTGAAATTTCCGATGTCGTGCAGTCGCGGGACAAATTTTCTCGTCCAGGGACTCCATACTAATGCATACATACCTGGCTCTCGAAACTTATGAATTATGCAATATGCAAAATGTCATTCGTTTTGGCTGCGCCCAATTCGGGACCACCCAAAAGCCAATGCATTATGGTGGATATGCATTACCGGCCTATGCATTATCGACATATCAACTGTAATGTATTTTCGTGCATGACTCTCCAGGGCGGCTTCACGTGTCCCAACGGAAACCACGTTCGAAAGATGTCCTTCAGTTCGCACTGCGTAGTTTCTCGAGACCTGGCACGATCGTCTCCCGAATACGTCTCTTTGCGATGGTAAAATCGCGAATATTTGATTGTTTACGAAAATGGGGAACCCAGCTGAACGAAGTTGCCCAAGATATGGGTGCAGTCATGAACCTAATCAAACCATCGCCAACCCTACCGTTTAACTTGCCTCTTAGTTATGCCCGCGACTTCCAGAAGTTCCACGTTTCTTACGCTTGGCCTCGGCGCTCGGACCCTCCGTATGCCTCTTTTTGTGGGGCGGGGTCAACCGTTCGCCGTCGTCTGACTCGTCTTCAACGAGGCTGCTGGAACGAACCTCGGGAGATTGTTTACGTTGACAAGACGCCTCCTCTTGTGATTCGAGTTCCTGCTGTGTGCCACTCGTGCGTGGCGCAACCCAATGGCACTCTATCTCATTGCCTTCCGCAGTCATGAAACTGTGGACCCAGGATTCATAGATATAGCTGGCGGCTGGACGCGTGTCCGACCTTTCACCAAACGAGTCGAGGAACTGCTGAACGACGTGTGTACCTGCAGCTTGAAGCGCCTCGGCTAGAAAGCGGCAAATTGTTGTTTAGACTGAGCATGCACAGCCTTGCATCCACTAACGTGCTTTTCCACACCCTGACGGCGGCCGGGGCCAGACGACGATAACGTCGTTCGACCTCCTCTTCAGTTTCGCCGAGTAGCCTCCGAGGGGCGCCATCCCATTTCCTCGCAAGTTCAGCCATGTGTCCCATTTCCATATTTATGACAATATCCTCCGCAGCACCACCAGCGTTGATGGACATAAGTCAAGAAGCTCGCGTAAGCGACCCCTTGCCTCTGCCATCACGGAAAGCGCTGACAGAGGTGGACAGCGTCGTGTTCGACCTGGATGTTGGACACGTGACCGAACTGGCGAGAAAGTGGAGCGGTGGACGCTACTCGGTCACTATTCCGAGACCGAAGAGGTAGTCGGACGACATTATCATCGTCTGACCCTAGCCGCTGTCAGGGAGTGTGCAAGCACGTTGGTAGGGGCAAGGGTGTGCATGCTTCCAGACAGACCTGCCGTCATTTTATTTCGTTCGTAAATTCTATCAAAGCGGGGTGGCTCCAGATCATTGAACAGCCATGTGCGGCAGTACGAACAAAACGGAAAGGAAATCGATTCAAAGGGCACCGTACATTAAAAGAACTACAGTATATGAGATAATCCATGCTCGAGCGCATCTGGCGAAATATATCGTCAAACTACTTGCATCTACGTTTGATCTGCCTCCCGGTGTGCCCGCGATCGTCACTATCGCGTTTCTTACCCTTAGCGCTCCGAGTCGCACCCTCCGTACGGTGTTTTTTGGGGAGCAGGAGGGTCGGCGGTGACTGGTGCTCCGACTTGTCTACAATGGGATTGCCGAAATGAACGTCGGGAGGTTGCTTACACTGACGAGAAGCTTCCTCTTTGGTTTCGAGTCTCTGCTGCACGCCACTCGTACCTTCTGGAACCCATTTAATCTCTATTTCGTTACCTTCCGCAGTCATGAAACTGTGGACCCAAGATTCATAGATATAGCTGGCGGCTGAACGCGTGTCCGGCTCTTTACAAAGCGAGGCGAAGAATTGCTCGACGACGTGTCTATTTGCAGCCGGGAGCGCCCCGGCGAGAAAGCGGCAAAGTGTTTGAGTCGGCACGACGATGCAAGGGCCGTCCGAACGGCGGGAGGGATGGTAGGGACGAATGAAATAAAACGACGACAGGTCTGTGTCTGGAAGCATGCACACCCTTGCCCCTACCAACGTGCTTGCACA
>JBBPLT010000960.1:0-10463 GCA_038089955.1 Strobilomyces dryophilus | reverse complement strand
GGGGGAATATAGAGGCATCCCTTACAATAGAGGTTGGTCCCATCAAAATACCAGTCCTCCTTTCAGATTCAGGGAAAGGGGAGAAAACCAGAGGCGAGGGTGCTGAGCAAGTCCTAGGCAGTGGGGTTAGTTTTTGTGTTTTCTTTGATGTGCTCGACAATGCAAGCGTCAAGAGTGTGGACAAACAACTGGTCGGGAAGAAGAGTGACGTCAGAGTTGTTGTCAGAAGTGTCCACATCGTCTTTCCTGGAGAGGGCATCAGCCAGGGCCATCTTTGAACTGGGGACATGGACGAAGAGAAGGTTGAAGTCCTGGAGGAACATCATCCATTGCACCTGCCATTGAGAGAGTTTATGTGGGGTGCAGAAATATGTGAGGTTCTTGTGGTCAGTGAAAATGGTGACCACACGTCCAGTCCCTTTAAGGTAGTGGGCCCAGGTCTCGAGCGCTTTGATAACCGTGAGAAGTTCTCAGTCATAGATGTCATAGTTGCGCTCAGCAGGAGCAAAAGTTGCAGAGACGTAAGCACAGGGGTGGAGATCTCCATTGGGGTCAGCTTGAAGGAGGATCCCTCCAGCCACGGTGAGAGAAGCATCCGTCATGATGGAAAATGGCTTCATAATATCTGGCATTTTTAGTACTGGTCTGGAAAGAAAAGCCTTCTGAAGGGTGTGAAAAGCTGTTCTGCAAACAGAGGTCCATTCCCATGTTTTTCCTTTGTGGGTAAGGGCATTGAGTGGGTTGACTATCATCAAGAAGTTTGGAATAAAACGGTGATAGAAATTGCAAAAGCCAAGAAAGGATCATACTGCTTTTACAGAAGAAGGGGTTTTCCAATCCTTGATGGCCGATAGCTTTACAGGGTCCATTGAGATCTCATTGGCTGTGACAACCATGCCCAGGAATTCCACCTTTTGTTGTTCAAACTGGCATTTTGAGAGTTTGAGGAACAACCCGTGTTCCTGGAAGCATTTGAGGACCTTGTGGACAAGTTCTCAGTGTCGTTTGAGGTTGTTGTCGGTATGAACCATAAGGTCATCCATGTAGATGATGAGCCATCCTTCAGTGATATGGTCGCCAAAGATATGTTTCATGAATACCTGGAATGTTGGGGGAGAGTTGCACATGCCAAAGAACATGACCATTGATTCAAAAAGTCCGTCTGGTGTGATGAATGCTGCCTTCCATTGGTCTTCTTTCTTGATCCGAACGTTGTTGTATCCCCATTATATGTCGAACTTGGTGAAGAGAGTGGATCCTTGGAGTTTATTGATGAGATCGGAGATGAGTGGAAGGGGGTATGTGTTCTTCACTGTGTGGGAGTTCAGGTAGCAGTAATCCTAACAAGGGCAAAGTTCTCCATCCTTCTTTGGGACAAAGAAGAAAGGAGATGCTTGAGGGGATTTGGATGGCACAATTTTCCTGGATTTCAGGTGTTCGGTAATGAAGTCCCTGCATGCCTTCTTCTCCAGAGGGTTAAGGGGGTAGACCTTGGTGATCTTCAGGGTGAAATCCTTGTCTAAGTCAATTGCATGGTCGAATGGCCAATGGAGAGGAAGTTCCCCTTTCTTAGATTCTCTGAAGACTCCCGCAAATTCCATGTATTGTGGTGGGAGTTTTATGTTGTCCTTTTTAACCACCATGGCCAGTTCCATGGATAATGTGGTCTTGCAAATTCTTATTGCATGTTCCAAAGGGGAAAGAGATTCTTTCTCACGGACTTTGTTGGTGATGAGGGAGTCTGGCACCTTCCCAAGATAGGGGACAAGGTATCGTTGTTTGCCTGCTTCATCATCGTCTTGTCTGTAAGATTTCAGGGTCAGATCGATCTTTCCTGAGGTCCAGTCGATGACTGGATTTCTGGTGCGAAGCCAAGGGAGTCCTAGGATGATTTTCTCCTTTCCGCAGTTGATGACCATGAAGTTACGTTCTTCCTTTACCCCACCAATGTGAACCATGAGGCGAACTTTATGGCACACTATTCCACTCTTGTTGACAGTTCTGTCTACGTTCTGGGTGATAAGTGGTTTTGCCAGCTTTTTCTTAGGAAATTGGTATTTTGCTACCATAGTGGGGTCAATAAGGTTTCTGGAGGCCCCACTGTCTAATAGAGCTTGGACAGAGACAGTTTGTGTATCTGGGATGGTTATTTCAACCAGGATTCATATGAAGGGAGCCTTTGTGTTGGAGAGGATGGTTGGAGTGAAGGTGGCTACCTTGGCCACCTGAAATTTCTTTGGTGCCTTGGTCCATCTTGGGCAAGGGCATCTACGTCCATGGCATCCAGATCTGTTTCGTAGTATTCTGGTGGTTCTGGGAGTAAAGGTTGTACTGTCCTAGCCTTTTGGTACAAGTTCAATCTGGACTTTTGTGCGTGGAATTGACTAGCCTTGTCAATCCAGTCATGGAGGGTGGTCGGAGGTTGTTCCATAGCAATGATCATGGTGACCAGCTCAGGATACATCCCATTGTTGAGTTGGTCGATCAGCATTACCTGGTCTGTAATGCCAGTTTGGGAGGTGAAAAGTTGGAACTTGGTGATGTAGTCAGAGAAACTGTTCTTCTTGTCTTGCAAGTTCTGTTGAAGTTTCCTAAGTTTCATCTGGGCGCTAGCCATGACATCATGTGGAGAGAACGTGGTGAGAAAGTCACAAATGACCGAAGTAAGGGAGGGTTGTTTCCTTTCATTGTCGTCTAGGACCTTCTCAATCATTGATTCTGTGAAGAGTCTTCCTTGTGCACCTTTGAGCTTATTGAGGAATATCAGTACCTGTTGCTGTGGGGAAAAGATCTTGTTGTTGATCTTGTAGTATGCTCATATGGTGTTACTCCACCATCAGGCTTCATCTGGTTTACTGGAGAAGTCGTTCGGTATTCCAGCAGTTGTTTCCTTTCTTGAAGTCCATTGGATAGGGTGTCCTCATTCCTTAGCAGGGGAAGGAGATGAAGGAGGCAGGGGGGGTTCTTTGATTGACTCATCAGAGGTGTAGATGTCAAGTGGGGTGTCCGTTCTAGGGTAATCCTGGATTGGCTCTTTAGGAGTGGACATTTCCATTGGAACGATAGTTCCTATGCCTGCGGCACCAACAGCTGATGTGACAGATATTCCATGCCGGGAATAGTCACATGTTTCAGGGTGAAGGGTTTCTGCTGGAGTGTACTAGGCAGAGGGTTCCTTGAAGCTAGCCATGTTCCATATGTCTTCCATGCCAGGAACATCTATACTTGGTCGTCAATGATATGGAGGAATGTTTTTGGGTGAAGGGTTTCTGGGAGATCAGGTGATAGGAGATTGTTGCCCAAGGAAAGATGGGGAGTGAAGTCTTTCTTCCTGCTGTCTAGGTGATCTCCTGTAAGACATGGCTGGTTCAGAGGCGTCATAGTGTGCATAAACAAGTTCCTAGAGTGGTCTAGAGGCATCCTAGTATGCATAGACCATTTCCTAAAGTTCCAGAGGCATCGTAGTGTGCTTGGAAGTCTGAGGGTAGTCTCCTACTCTTATGACAAAGAGGGAGAGAAAAGAGCTAGTTCTTTTGTTATGCTGGTTGCATAGTAACCTAGCAGTGCTCACTCAAAGTAAAGCGAAGTCTTATAGACAATGGGTTTCTCTAGTAGCGATGGCTAGAACTAGGGTAGAGGATTCGATAGTGTTGACTAGATTGAACAGTCTCATACGTCTGGGGATGCATGGAAGAGGAACTAGATTACTAGGCTTGGTAGGCATAGAACTAGCTAGGGGACATGAGAGAAAGTACCTGACTTATATACTGGGAGATGGCGAGGGGTGGGAACCTTCAGGGTTGAGGGTTCTACTAGATGGGGTGTGGGTGTCCATGACCAAAAGGGAACAAAAGGATCAAAGGAAGTGGATCATGGGAAAATGAAACGGCAAGTCTAGAACCCTGTGTGGAAGCAATGGAAACAGAGATCAGTAGAAGTACAAAGGAAGAGAGACATCCAGGATGGCAGGCTGTGGTTACAGTGTGTGAGATGGTAGATGGTTTCTAGGCAATTCTTTGGGGTATCTTTGGTAGCCTGTGCACCTGGTGTGGGAGAGCAGTAACATCAGGGCTAGAGGTCTCCATGGGGTTGTCAGGAATGAGAGTGGAAGAGTTGGGAATAGAAGGGAAAGAAATAATGGGGCCGTCCTCCCATGTGACTGTAACATGATGGATGGCCCACAGGCCCAGTGATGGTAGAAACAACTAGCAGCAAAGGTGCTGCCAGTGGTGTAGGTGGTGCAATTGTTGGCAATGTGCACAACAGGCCCAATGTGACCATATACATAGAGGGTCATGATGGGGTGTGAAAAGATGGGAGCCTGGTCATGTGGGACTGAGCCATGCATGGTGATAGTTATGGCACATGAAGTGTCAGGTGAACATGTCAGTGGGAGCCTGGGCAGTGACAAACATGCCTGGACTGTGTGCACAGCCACAAAGGCATGCACAATCAGTTTTGCATGTGGTGATGGTGTTGGTGATGTCAATGGCAGTGGTGAGGGCAAGGGTGAGATATGTAGTGTGAGTTGGGGGCAATGGCAACAGTATGATGGTGTGAGGTGGGACTGGTGCTGGTGCACATGGTAAGGGTGCCAGGGTCAGTAAGGATGCTAGAGTCAGTTTTGGGGCCAGTTGCAACAACAATATGCTCTCATTTGAGAGTGTGATGCAGCGTGGCGTGTGTGGAATGGCAAGTGTCAGTGCTGTTAGATGGTAAGTTGACAATGCAGATGGTGAGAAGGCGAGTGAGAGTGCTCAGTCATGCAGGACTGAGCCAGTTATGACTTGTCGACGGCTTGGTGCCATGATGGCGTGTAGTGAGGCCAATACGGCATGTGGGGTGAAGGTGGAGGCGGCATGGTGTAAGATGAGGACAATGGCAACGGTGGAGTTGATCATGATGATGCTGGTGTGCAGACCAATGGTGAAGCTGGTGTTGGCATGGTTGGCAATGATGGAGCTGGTGTTGATGATAACAATGACATGCCCATGTTTGAAGGCACAACATGGCATGATGGGCACTGGTCGGTGATAGGCACTGTGGGATGGTGAGTGGATGATGCAGGAGGTTGGTTGTGCAGGACCAAGCTGGTCATGTCATATTAATGATGCAACATGGCAACCAGGCATGAGGACGGCACAACAAGTGGCAGTGATGACAACGGCGGTGGTGAAGTTGGGGTTGGCAAGATGGTGTGAGGTGATGATGGAGCCAGTGTGCATGGCAGAGGCATTGACAAGCATGAGATGGTGTGTGATGGGGGCAAAGGTGAGGACAATGGTGGCAAAGTCAAGGCTGTTGTTGGAGATCAGAACGATCGTACAACTTTTTATTAGGTACACTACTGTACGTCCATTACCTTTCCTTTTATGGACATCACACGTACAACACGCACACCGCTCCCTACCCTTTCCTCCAGTCTCGTACCACTATGACTGGAGGTAAGCCATACCTACTTACTATGTATTGCATCGTACTTACCCACCTGTGTAGACGTACTCACTTAGTACAGGTGAATAGAGTCTCATACCACTATGACTGGAGATGTAGTCACTTAGTACAGGTCGTCCCCTCTGCTCCGATAGCTGTGGGGGCATTAGTGTGAGAGACAGCGAGGAGGACAGCAAGCAAGAGTGTCTGGTTGTGCAAAGCTGAACTGATCTTGAATCAGTCATGATTTGGAGCCATGATGGTGTGTGTCAAGGATGAGAGCTATGGTGTCATGGTCAGTACACATGGTGTGGTTGTGTGTGGCAATAGCATTGGTAAAGTTGAGGGCAATGTTGTGATAGTGCAAGGTGAAGACAGCACATGTGGTGATGGTGCATGTGCCAAGTGCAGTGGGGCTGCTGTGCAAGGTGACGGCAGAGCTGGTATCAATGAAAGGGCCAGTTGCAACAATGATGTGCTCTTGTTTGAGAGCACAACATGGCATGGTGCATGTGGAATGGATATAGTAGATGCTGTGGGATGGTAAGTAGACAGCAAGAAGGAGACAGGAGTGAGCATGAATGGTTGGTCATGTGGGACTAAGCCAATCACAACATGCTGGCAGTATGATACTGTGACCAGTCGTGGCAATGGCAATGGTGATGTGGCATGGGGTGACAGTGACAAGGACATTGGTGATGGAGATGACAAGGGTGATGATGACAACAGCATGATTGGTCAATGTGATCATGCATCATCATTTGTAGTTAGTGATACAATCCCAAATCAATCAAGGTCTTAGGTTACCCCTTGTCAATGTTAACCAACACCAGGGAGCCAAGGAAGAGAGGGTGGTGTTGGAATCAAGGCTGGGCAGGCTTAGGGAGGTCCAAACCCAAGTGAACTTGACTAGAGGACGTCCAGTACAAGCCCCTTGACTTATATACATACATCCTATATATATACATGTTGTGCTCTGATCTACAGATGCAGGACTGGATAGAGAAAGGAAGTCCATACTCTATACCCTGCATAGGAATGTACCATAGAAGGATAAATAGGACATGAGGAGTCTGCATGTAAACCAGTGCATGCTTCCATAACATGAGGTGATGCCATCACCATCAAGGGGGTGGCAGAATGAAAGACATAATGTGAAACATACCAGTGTTTCAGGTATCATAGAAGAGAAGCATAAGAAGCAAGCCAGTGCTTCTGTGAAATGGAAGAGGAGGCACAGCCTACCAGGCATAGGGGTAGAAGCAGCCAGGCTTCCATAGATAAGGGTCTAGAAAGAGGGTGATGATGTCATGGACAGAGGGTAAGGCTGTGGCTGTTAACCATGAGTTGTTGGAGTCTAGATTGGAGGTCTAGTCTCTCTAGGGTGAGGGTGTGGTGGCACTGCCAGCACTTCTAGAGGTTTGCTACCAAAGGCTCCAGGGGAGGAGTGGAACAAGTGGCAACAGTCTAGGGATAGAGATAGAGGCATTGCCTCTATCTAATCAAGGGGATGATACTGGCACAGCCACACCATAATAAGATAAGATAAGATTACACAGTATTTTGGAAGAAAAGATCAAGACCCAAGCTTGATCAAGACTTGATTAGCTGATCTTGCAGCCAGATCTTGTCCAATAAGGGTGATCTACACTCTGATATGCTCTCAAAGCTTGCTATTATGACCTGATTGTAATAGTTAGCATAGCTACAGGACGGTTAGCATATGATATAGGTGGTGAGGGAGCCAAGCTGAACAAGACCATATCAATTGCAGTTCATGCTCATTCCTTCAGTGAGATCAGTGGGGATGCTGAGCCAGACAAGACCACATTGGTCATGGCTTGCACTCAGTTGTCCAATGCGGTTGGTATGAGCATCAAGCCAAATGTGACTGCAGCAAGTGTGGCTCATGCCTGGTCGTTTGATGCAGGTGCATGTGTGTGAGATGTGACGAGGTTAGCCTGGTACATGTCCCAGGCTGTCAAAATGAATTCTACAAAAAGTAGGTCAGTGAGAGTGGCAGGTGGAATGGTGTGAGGCAAGGTCATTGTGTGACTCAGTGATGCAATAAGATCTGGTGTGACCATTGTGGCTGTGTAGGTCATCCAGACATCACAATGGAATGCAATGGTGTCTGAGACAGCTGTGACATGCAGTTTGGCAGGTGCTGAGGTGGCCAGTAAGGTTGATGGTGATGGCATTGGTGCCATTGGTGAGATGCATGTGAGGGAGAGGACTGTGACTGGTTATGAGATAGGGGTAGGAAGACCACTGGTCAGTGGTGATGGTGGCAACTGGGGCTGAGATGTCAGCAGTGGAGTTGATGGTAATGTTGGCATTGGTGTCAGTAGTGTGGATAGTGTTAGTGTTAGTGTCAGTGGTGTAAATGATGTCAGTGTCAGTGGTTGGGGTGATGTCAGGACTGGTGCTGGTGGTGGCTGTGCATGTGTTGGTTGATTGGCCTGTGCCTGAGATAGCAATGCATAGGGCCAAGATGTGAACTAAGTACCTTTTCCATATCTGGGATTGTGCAGTGGTTTCTGGGAGTACATCCCAGAAATCTATCTCATTGAGTGTGGCATAGTGGTGTGTTACGTTGGTTGTGTAGTAACCTAGCAGTGCTCACTCGAAGTAGAGCGAAGTCTTATAGATGGAATGAAGTGAATTCCTAGTGGTGATAACCTGACTAGGGTCAAGGGTTCGATAGCATCAGCTAGATTGAACAGTCTCACACGTATGAGGTAGTGTGGAAGAGAGACTAGATTACTACACGAGTTATGCGTAGAACTAGCTAGGGAACATGGGAAGAAATACCCGACTATATATACTGGTGAGGCTAGGGGTGGGAACCTTCAGGATTGAGGGTTCTACTAGATGGGGTGTGGGAGTCTGTTGGTCAAAAGGAGACAAAAGGATCAAAGGAAGCGGGTCATGGGCAATGGAATGGCATGTCCAGGTCTCCGTATGGAAGTGATGAAAATGAAGACGGTAGAGTACAAGAAGAAGGGAGTCCACCATAGTTCTACTATGGTTGCTGCGCATTGATAGGCAAAGGGCTTCTAAGTGTCCTTCTTGGGTATCTTGTGTGACCTATGCATCAGGTGTAGTGGAGCGGGTGTGGAGGAGGTAGTGGTCTCCATGGGGTCGTCGTCGAAGAAGGAGAGGTTGAAAACGAGGGTGGAGGAGTTGGGGATGGGAGGAAAGGAAAGGATGGGGGCGTCCTCTCATGTAACTGTAACATTATCCTCCTCGTAGATTTGCTCTACCGAAGCAAATTCAAACCTGTCCGGGGCGGGTTTGGGAATGGGAGGAATGAACGTGAAGGGGTAAGCCATGGGGTTTTTCTGGTTTTGTAATGGGCAGCGAGGGAAAGAGTGGCCTGGAGCGTTGTGGCAGCAGTGAGGGCAGAAGTAGCATGGGCACCAGGTCATAGTATGGTCAGTGCCGTGACAGATGCGACAGAAGAAGGGGCATTGAGGAACATGACGAGTGAAGGTGAAAGAGGACATAATGGGTTGTCCATTGTTGCTGAAAACAACCTCCGTGTGTTCAATCCTTTTATGCCTTTGGGAAATCTCGAGGATGCTGCTTTTGGTAATCATGGAGTTCCGCTGCGGCATGGCGAAGGTTGCCCACTGGTTCCCATGTGTTTTCTGCTGTGGAGTAGCCTTTCCAGGAGACTAGATATTGTCTCCGGTTGCGAGGTCCACAGTGTGCCAGGATGGCCTCTATTTCATATTCTTCATCTCCGTCGATAAGGTCAGGTGGAGGGTTGTGGAAGTTAGGGCCGTGTTCGTTGGTTTCCTGAAATGGGAAGAGAAGGGAAGCGTGGAAGATGTCATGAATCTTCCATCCAGTGGGGAGTCAAAGGTGGAAGGCCACAGGGGAGAGGACTTGGGAGATCTCGAAGGGTCCTTCCCACCGGGGTGCCAGTTTCTGAGAGGTATAATTGATCCGCAAGTTCCAGTTGTCAAGCCAGACCTTGTCGCCTACGTTCCATTTAGGAAGTCAAGGAAAGATCCATTCCTTCATAATTTGTTGCGACCGTTCGTGAGCCGCGATTGCTTCTGTTTGTGCTGCAGAGAGAAGTTCCAGCCGGGTTTCCAAGGTGGGGAGGAAGGTTTTGCCAAGAGGGGGGTATGCTTGGGGTTCGTACCTGAGGATCAGGGAGAACGGCGTTTTCTGGGTGGAAGAATGGACGGAGGAGTTGTGATGGAATTCTGCCATCAGGAGAAGGGATGCCCATTGTTCTAGATGTCCTTCGCAAAAGATCTGAAGATAGGTTTCCAATTCTTGGTTTGCCCGTTCCGTTTCTCCATCAGTTTGTGGGTGGTAAGCAGAGGAGAGTGCTACATCATATCATAGGAGTCAGGCAAGTTCCCTAGCAAATGCAGAGGTGAACTGAGGACTGTGATCCGAGATGAGGCGGTCATGTAGGCCAAATCAAGGGAAGATTTTGTCGAAAAAGAGCGCCGCAAGGCTGGCTGCATCGAGAGTCTTGTGACAAGGGGTGAAAATTACCCCCTTCGAAAGCCCATGGTCTACCACAACCATGATGGAATCAAAACCAGCGGAAGGAGGGAGCCCAGTGATGAGGTCAACAGAAAGCTGTTGGAAGGGGCAGGTGGTGGTGGTGGCGAGCGGAGAGAGGGGTGGCACCATGGTGTCAAGTCCGGGTCCTCCGGACACAAATCCGGTCGGGGTTTCTTAGAAAGTGGGTAAGCACAGAGGTGGACCGAGGGTCCGAGGTAGATAGAGTCGGAGGTTACTTAGGAATTAGGACCTTAGCGCAGGACTTATGTGTCGCGCTCTTGCTCAAGTCCGGTCCTTGGTAGATCAGAGGTTCGAGATGATAATCGGAGGATTAGGGGGTGAGTGGAGTGAGATCGACTGGAAGAGTGGAGAGGAGACTAAGTTGATATTCGTACTAAGGTTACATGGCGGAGGACGTAGGGTTTAAGTACTAAGGAAAGGTCGGAGTCCGAAACCGAGAATGTATGTACCATGCGGTCGGAGTGCAGGGTCCTGTA
>JBBPLT010000959.1:0-10474 GCA_038089955.1 Strobilomyces dryophilus | reverse complement strand
AGGACACAGGAACATGAGGGACTCTTGACGATCTTCCTAACACCTGTGAAACAGGAGGTTGGGGGTCTACGAACCTAGGGAGCTCTGAGCTCCTACATCCACAGGGGACTTAGCCACTGACTGCCCCCAGTCAGTCACGTGACGGTGGACACGTCGGACTTTGAAACGAAAACAATGGCGGCGCGTCGACGTGTCCGACCCAAGTCCACCATCCGCGCCACATCCATATCCTCTCCCATCTCTCCTCTCTTCACTCCATCTCCAAACATGTCCGGCTTCGACGATATCCTCGCGCTCGCTCGCCCAGCCGACGATCCAAAGGCAGAAGTATGCAAATCGCTCAAGCTCGCCAATGACCTCGTCTGCGATACGGTGAAGACGCAGCCGGACAACAAGGAAGATCTGGAGGAGGACTAGGAACTGTGGTTAAAGGAATGGAGGGTCGCCTTGGTGCGCTACAATGGTTCTCGCCCACCCTCCCGTACTGACTTTCCCTAGGACCATCTCCGGATGTGCCTCCAGAAGGCCGGTGAGCACGGGGTCAAGACCCTCGTCGACAACTCGATGGTCGAGGCGATGCAAGATGCCGACCTGCTCGTCAAAAAGTGGACAGCCGAGAAGGTGGACGCGCGCAACGACGAGCAGCGGCCGAAGAAGAGAAGCACAAGGCGGACGAAGGCCGAGCAGCCACCTACCAAGCTGCTCCCAGAGCACAACCTGGCCCCTCGAACCAAGAAGGCGTAGGAAGCGATGCAGACGGCGAAGGCAGCGACAACGACAACGACGGTGGCATGCGGATCAGCGACTTGTGCATGCCGCTTGAAGAACCGGCTTACAAGGGCCGGGCCACGACGCCCAGCGAAGGCGACCAGGCAGAAGAAGAACAACCGTGGCGGACGACTCGTGGCAAGGCGCGCCAAGTCGTCTGCGAGTTGGTAAGTTGGGCATCGCTATCCGAGACCACCGGCTAATGCGGTGGTAGACCGAAGACGACCCAGACGACGCAGTCATCCACGACCCGCCCTGCACGAACTGCGCAAAGGCGGACCTCTTCTGTAGGGGGCTGCTGAATCGGGTGTGCAAAGAATGCCGGCGGCTCAAGTACGGCTGCGACAAGTCGCGCGGGCGCGGAAAGAAGAAGGCGACGCTCGACAGCGACGTCGAGATCATCGACGCGCCCATCGTCCACCGGGCGCTTCCGAGGGCGAAGGCACCAGCACCAGCAAAGGGAAAGGCACAGGCGCCGGCAAAGGGAAAGGCGATAGGTGAGCGGATCCGGCCCGTGGAACTCGCAGCTGACGACCATTTGCCGCAGAATTGCCCAGCGTCCTGATCAAGCGCAGGACCTTCGACACGGAGGCGTCCGGTTCCATGCAGGGGACCACATCCGAGCCGCTGGCAGTGGCTGAAGAAGAACACAAGACGCCGCGCAAGAGGCAGAAGACCGGGCGTGTGCCAACTCAGAACAAGAGCATGGTCGACGCGGCCAAGAGGGTGCTCCTCGGTCTTGAGGCGAAGTCCCTGAAGTCTCGCGGGGAGTTGAAGGAAGTCGAAGGACTGGTCGCGGTATTGGGGGAGAGGGTTGCGGCAGTCAAGGCGTGGCTCGCATCCGAAGAAGCGGACATTGCTGCCCTCAAGGCCTTGTTGTGGATGCTGTGAGAGAGGAAGTCAGCCATCGTAGATAGTGTCCGCGTATAGTTGTTTGAATCCCAAGCGTGTGTGTCCCAGTCCGAGCGTGTCCACTAAGTAGGAAGAAAGAAAGAAAAAGAGTGAGAAGAGAATAAGCGCAAGGAAAGGGTTTTGTCACGGCACCGGATTGCGAGTGTCCACTTGGCTTTTCTTCTTCGATCTTCTATCTTCATCTATTCCTATCCGGATCCCAAAAAGACTAAAGCAGATACAATGTGTCCACGGAAAACAAAACCAGATCAGAAAAAGAGCGCTTTTCGGAGCGTGTGCAAGCGAAAGGAAACTATGAGAGAGAGTCCAGAGGATCGGTGTTCTGTCTTCTTTCGTTCAATATTGTTCTAGAGTAATCGGAAAGGTATGACAAGAGACAGTTCATGATGAGGTATAGTAGATAGGTCTGTTCGATCTTTTAGTCAATTGATACCACCGGTCGAAACCCGGGATGAAACTGAGGTCACCGGACGAAGCCCGGGATAAAAACGATACGTAGCGGATAGTAGCGGATTTTATATATATATATATGAGGAGGGCGGCTAGACGATGCCAACCACTTCCTCATCTTCCTCATACTCTATGTCTTCCTCCCCATCGAACTCGTCGAGTTCGTGATCATCCAGTCTGGTCAGGTCCGTAACCGGAATGGAGATCTTTGTGCGGGCGTGGTAGGGCAGCAGCCGGAATGCCACATACCGCAACTTCGACACCGCCCTGTCCAACTCAGCCAGGAGATAGGAACTGCCGGCAGTTCTGCGAAGGACCACCATTGGTCCCAGGTACCTTGGCTTTGTTTTGTGGTTAAGCTCCTTCTCGATCCGCGAGTTGCGGACCAAGACGAGGTTGCCCATATTGAACTCCAGGGCTCAGATGTGGTTCTTGAACTGCACCTCAAATTGCTTCAAGGACACGTACCGGGAAGCGAGGACACGTTTGCGGATGTTTTTGACATCATCCTGACGCTTTTGGAGCTGGCGGGCTCTCCATGCAATCAAGAGCGGACTGTCGGTTGGGTCAGTATCAAGCGGTGGAACAAGAAACGTCGCCTCTGTTAAGTCGAAAGGAAAAAGCGGCTCTACGCCGTGTACCATGAAATAGGGCGAAAGCCTGGTTGATTTGAGAATTGTGATCCG
This sequence comes from Strobilomyces dryophilus, assembly GCA_038089955.1. Taxonomy (NCBI): domain Eukaryota; kingdom Fungi; phylum Basidiomycota; class Agaricomycetes; order Boletales; family Boletaceae; genus Strobilomyces; species Strobilomyces dryophilus. The sequence continues at coordinate 7,658 of JBBPLT010000959.1, read as the reverse complement.
CTCTGCCCAGAAAACAGAGTGCGTGGCAGATGGCCAGCACACTTCCCCTCCCAGGGTACTTTTGACGATGGCCTCCCGGACATTGTAGTGACGCCGCTCAACCACGCCGTTCGCCTGGGAATTGTATGGGGAAATCTGGATATGACGGATACTGTAGCGGGAAGCGAGCAGATCGAGAGCCTGTACGTAGGGGGTACCATTGTCAGTAACCAACTCAGCGACAGCGCCCCAGCGACAAAGAATATCTTCAAAAATAAAAGAGGCGAGCGCGGCCGTGTTTTCGGACCACAGCATGCGCCATTCCAGATACGCTGTCAAAGCGCACTGGGCTTGGACAATGACACGATAGCCGCCTGAGCACGGCATCACCATGGTGTCAATGTGAACCTTGTGGAATAATCCGCCGACAACCAGAACTGTAGGCAGAATGTGGAAGTGTTGGGTCTGGCGGATTTGACATTCGTGACAAGTGCGGATGTACCATTTGATGTCGTCCACTAGCATGGGCCACCAGAAGCGCATGAGCAATCGTGTGCGGACCGAGAAGACACCCTTGTGTCTGAGGCTATCGTGAGCCTCCCGGATGAGCCCGACACGACGCGCGATGGGGACAACGAGCTGATGACAACCATGCGGTTCGCGATGGTATAGCGAGCCATGAAGCACAAAGAAGCGGGTAGCGGTGTTGACAAAAGAGGTGAATTTGGAATCTGAAAGATCAGGCGGACGCAAGTGGTTAGTGAGAAACTCACGGATATGATCGATCCGAGCGTCCTTCGCGATGCCCTTCGGCGTGCGAGGCGGGACAGAGAGCTCGCGATTGTCGTCCGGTGAAGCAGATATGAAAGCGGATATAGGATGCGTGTAAGCAGATGAAGATGGAATGGCGCGGCCGCAATGAACAACCGCACCCGGTGGTAAGGAACGATCGTTTAACAATGCGATGGAGAAAGAGTAAGCATCATCCAGCCAATCCTCGAAGTCGTCGTCCTCAGGTGGGTCATTGTCGGACGGCAGACGACGAGAGAGGCCGTCCGCTCCCGTGTGACCGGTAGTGGGAATATGGACTAGACGAAAATGGAAAAGAAGGATACCGGCGATCCAACGATTGATGGTCGCGTTTGGCTAGAGATCTGGGTTGTTGATCATACCCTTCACATATTTGGCATCCATTTCAACTGTAAGGTTAGCGACTCCAAAAATAAAAACACAGACCGCACGAAGGGCACGAAAGAGTCCGTAAAGCTCGAGTTTTGCTTGCAAGTAGCGGCTTTTCACCTCAGTAAGGCTTATGGAGCTGAACCGGTTAGGATACCGCTTGCCATCTTCCCCGTCCTGCGAGAGGATATACCCGACCGCGATCGACGAAGTGTCAACGGCGAGCACCACTTCGCGCCCGGATTTGTAGTCCAGGCAGCGGAGGGCCGAAGAATTGCAGATCGCGTCCTTCAGACGCTGCATGGCAATCTGTTGAGGCTTGCCCCATTCGAAAGGGACGCCTTTCCGGGTGAGATTAACAAGCGGGCGAGCAATGGAAGCAAAATCATGGATAAAAATACGAAGAACACCACATACGCCCAGGAACCCGCGGACATGCGTTAGAGTCTGGCACGCTGGCCAGTTGCGGATTTTCTGTACCTTAGCTTCGTGAGGGATGCGGCCCTCGGCGGTACATTTGTGGCCAATGATCATGGCGTCTGGCGTGGTGAGGACGAATTTCTTTGCAGATACAGTGGCACCGACGTTTTGGAGACGTTGCAGGATGCGGTGACACACTTGAAGGTGCTCCCAAATGAAGCGGCGGATGCCTGGATTGTCGGGGATGGTCTCGAATGAACCATCCGGACGTAGGTAGCGAGTAGTGACGGATTTGACCGGAAGGTCATCTATAAACAGATAAGTGAAGCGTGGGATTTCATCCTGTAGAATAAACGACATGTCAGCCTGATAGATTTGAACCACGTTCGTATATCCCATAGGGACAGTGGTTAAGTGATGCGGACCCATGGGGCTGTTAAATGTGGTAAGGTCGCGTGAATCCAGATGAAGTGGCCGCTGGTCGTAGCCGGCAAAGAGATCCATCATGCCGTACACCACATATCTGGCGAAGGATTCTGCAAAATGCTTGACAAAGGGAGGGGCGGATGAGTTGCAGATAGTGACCATGTTAAGTGGTTGAAGATCATGAACAAGGCGAAGAGATTTCTTGTCCTGCTTGAGTACGCAGAACCAGCGAGAGTGGTATACAGTGGTTGACGGTTCGTAAACTCCGGATGCAATCTGGTCCTTGATTATCTGAATCGCGTCAGTCCACATAGCAGGAGGAACGGGGATATTTCGTAGCACCCAGGGAGTATGGGGCACGGTAGGAATCTTAACCGGAGGGAAATATTGTTCGTCCAGACAACCCCGCTCAGTTGGGACCCAAGCGGAAGCCTTCTCATGCTCGCAGACAAGCCAACGAACGAGTTTGACTTCATCCGGCCAGAGCCAGTTAGCTGGATCGAGATCTAAATTGTCAGCACGCTCCTGGGTGAAATGGGTACCAGGAGAAAAGTCCAGGGGAATGGTAGGTAAAGGAGAAAGTCCGGTGAGTGGATCCGGGGGAAGAGTCCGCGTAATGCGAAATTCTTCGTCGACCGGTGCGACAACCGACCGGACCTTTTTAGCGACCGGCTTATAAACTAGCACATGAGTGGCACAATCGAAAGAATAAACAGAGGATAGCGCGGAGAGAGAGTCAGTGTTCAAAGCAGATTGCGTCGAAGAAAGGTATGAGTAGTCCGCAGAAGGTGGCAATGGCCCAACCGAAAGCGGGGGTAGACGAAGATATGCAGGTGAAGCGGATACCAAAAAGGACGAAGCAGAAGAATACATGGACGAAACGGAAGTGTCACCGAAGTCTCCCCGACTGAACAGAGGATCATCGAACTTCAAAAACCCATTTCCAAGACGGTTTGATGACTGTTGCATTGCTTCTTTTCCCGACACAGAGGGCATCCTTCCGACCAAGGACGCAATGGAAGTGTGTATTGTTTACCGGTGTTGGTTGGGGTCACGGAGGGTGATATTTTGTGCGCCGTCCGGGAAGTCTTCCATGGTTGCGCTCATAAGACAGTGGAAAGGTCTCCCGAGGAGAAGGTCGAAATTTGCGTGCACGAGAATCTGTACTTGTAACATAACTTCTCCTGCGCCGAAATCGAGTGCAAGGTTTTCTAAAACACCGATGGTGGAGTCTATGTTAGTGTTAGCGGATGACATGCGGAGGACATGATCAGAGTGGATTGGTAGTCCGAGTTCTTCCCAAATCCGTTTGGGCATAGCAATAATCTCGGATCCGGAGTCAAGCACGCCCATGATGGAGTGGCCGGTGGACCCCATTTTAGCTTCAATGGCACGAAGGGGAAGGCTATGATGGGCAACGATCAGTCCGTCCTCGTTTCGCAAGATCCGGCCTCCAAACTCGCGAGCGACCGCAGATGGGTCGCGTCCGGCGAGCTCGTTAACCTGGGCGACATTAGCGGATATGTTAGGAACGCGTTTTACAGTAGTCATGTCACGGAATTGCTTGTGAAACTCGGGCGACACTGCGAATAGGTCTTTAACCGGCACGGGGACACTGATATCCAGGACCCGATCGAGAACTCGTTTAGGTGCGGCTTCGTCCTCCAGCGGAAATGAGTACTTGTACTGCGTGGTCGGATAAGGAACATTGTTGGTGGGGGGAGGACGAGGATAGTTTGGGCCAGAGGCGGACGAGGAAGCTGGAGCAGATGTGTTTTCTGGAATACCCGGTCCAGACCTAACTGTTGACGATGAGGAAGTCGACCCGGCGAGGTTGTTACGCGACGGCACAGCGGCGGATGGTGCTGAAGACGATGGAGCAGATGCGGGAGTTGATGTGGATGCTCGGATTGCAGGGGACAGAATTTCTTCAGAGACCGCAGCGGCACGCGGGTCAGGTCTCTTCCGCGGCGGCATTTGAACGCCATCAAAGCAGACACGTTTGCCCTTCAGATCCTTTGCCACCTTATCGGCCTGGAATGAAGCCCAAGCCTGGGCGAAGTATGGCTTGAAATCGTCATCAGCAACAAATGGTATTGGTCCATTTTCCTCGTCCAACGCCGCCTCTGTTACCAGGAAGGCGGACGGGTCAATGTCCAAAATGGTGGGGGTATCCGGATACGCGGTAGCGAGAAGTCCAGCGGTTATATGTGGCGGCGGGTCCCTATGAAAATTAGTGGATGCGGACGAGGAAGAGACGGGTTGGGATAAAGGCTGTCCGGATCCTAGTACATGGTCAATAGCGTCCTTCAGACACCGGCCCCCTGGGACATGAGGTATTTCGGAGCCATCCAGCATATACAAGCGACCGTCGGTACCCCTCACGACTTTACCCGCAGAGAGATATTCCTGGCAAATGGAACATGTGCGTGTGAAATGCCCTTGTCCGGTGCAGAAGCGGCAGCGGGGGTCAATACGAGTATTTTGATTGGCCTCTGTTTTCACAGCAGGGGCCGGATTGAATGACGGAACAGGTATATTCGGTTGTGGGTTGTGACGCGGCTGTTGGGGAGGTTGGTATGGTGCCGCAACAGGAATCATAGGTTGAATGGTTGCGCAAAAGGCAGAACCGGAGAGCAGGAAGGTGGCAGCAGCGGTTACGTCGTTCATGTCGTAAGGGTCGTCCGGGTGGATGTCATGTTTGATGACAAGAAGACGATCCCGGATTCGCTGTTGGAGAGCGGGGGGGAACCTGTGAAGGTATAGTAGGTCGTGCTCCAGAGCCAAGAGTTTATTGTTAGTCACCAGGGGAACCGCGATCTTGCGGAACGCCCTCGTATACTCGCCCATCTCGTCACAGGTACGCATTTGAGAGTTATGGTAATCCTGTACAAGATACTGAAGGTCAGCGCGACAGTACCAGTCAGTACCTTCACAACCGGGATACAGTTCCTTTACTGCAGTAACGAAAGCGTTCCAGTCGCCCGGGTTCGCGGCAGATTCGGGAAGGGTTTCCCATACCTCAGCTTTGCTTAAGACGGCATAACGGATAGCAGCTTGGATTTTCTGTTCTGGAGTGATTCCAGCTTGGGTACCTAAGAGGTCAACATCTTCGAGAAAACGGGGAAGTTCCGATGGGGTCTTTCTGTCGAATTTGGGAGCGTTGGGGCTGCCGCGGATGGGCATCTGAACGTTTTGTTGAGCCATCGGAGGGAGCGGATTAGCGGTTAGTAGCGGTGAAGGGGCAGACAACGGAAACGAGTAGCCGCTGAATAGAGGTGAAGGAGGATTTGTATCGGATATGAGTGGATATTCGGATTCGTCCCAAAGATGAGACAAAGAGGGAGAAACTGAGCCAGAAGGTACTGCAGGTGATGGAGAAGGTAATGCGGACAATGACGAAGGGAGAGGGGTAAGTGGAGAAGAATGCGGGGAACTTGGTGAACGGATGGATGGAACTGGTGAGGGATGACGAGGGGTGGAGTGTCCAAAGGCTCCTGGTATGAATGGAGAATCTGTGAGATGCGAGCTGAACGATTCGCGGGATAAGTGTGCAGTGCGCTCTGGGGTTACCAGTGTGAAGAAATTCGAATCTGCAGAGATGTTAAGTTGGTGGAAGTCAGCAAGGAGATCCTCAAGTTCAAGGCGCTGTGGTGTGGGTCGAAGCGACCTTCTTGGAAACCCACTAGAACCCCTCGCAGTGGGCTCCAGTTGAAAGAAAGAAGAATAAAATGGGGGGTGTCTCTACCTAGGTAGAAGAATTGGGCGAGTATAACTCGTCCCAAGGGGTTCAAAGCTGGAAACAAGGAAGAGAAGGGGTAGCTAGACCTATGTAGCACCTAACAGAAGGATCCGGCAGAGTCCAGCGAGAAAACAAGGTGATCCGGGCGACAATGACGTGGATACGGCAGCGGATACGAGTGTCCGGCGGTCAGCGGCGACCAGTCCGGGAGCGGATAATTGTTGGGTGGACGAGGGGAATGACGAGAACGAAGAGGACGATGGCGAAATGACCCGGGGATGAAGGGAATCGGGTCTGAGATGCGAGACAGAAGATAGATTGATATTCTAAGTCCCAGGACAAGATTTTATAGTCGGGGATCAGCTCCCGCGACTGAGTTCCTATGGGCGGATCATAAGGTAATCTAAGTAACAAGGTAGCAACGAATCGAAACCTAAGGTAACCGGCAACTGAGATGCCCAAGGACAACAGAGATAAGCAAAGAAAAGGTTAAACGTGACCACTGAGATAAGACCGAGTGGGAAACGAGAAGAACGAACTATTAAGTAGAGTCCGGCGCCGCACCGGACGTGGCGGATACATGCGGACACATGCGGGTGACTGCGGATAGGCGCGGATAGGCACGGATACATGCAGGTACTTACTAAGAGATCCGGATACGCTCGGGAGGACACAGGGACGCGAGGGACTCTTGACGATCTTCCTAACACCTGTGAAATGGGAGATTGGGGGTCTACGAACCTAGGGGGTCTATATTAGCCCGGAGCCCTAGATCATGGCTCTGGAAGATCATTGTTGCATGAAGGGACATAGCAGCACAGGATGTAGGTTTTCCGTTATACATTCTGGAATAGGGATGGGAACTGGACTAAGGTGAGTTAGTCCAGTTAGCCCAGGGACAGTCCAGGTGATCAGAGGGGGTGTATAGGAGCGAATGGTTCGCCCCTAGAGGACTCTGGAAGAGATCCGGGAAGAGGAATGTCAGTCAAGAGCAAGATACTGGTGGTCCGGATGCTTGAGAAGGTGCGCCGGTTGGGCTGGTCGATGGACTGGTAGTCCGGTTGCTGAGATGGACGAAGCCGGTAGGCATAGAATAAGACTGGTAGACCGGTCTTTCAGCAAGAACGAAGTTGGGACAAGCGAATGGTGAGGCGGTCGTGAGTGGGAGCGTGAACAGTGACGGTGATGATAGTCGGTGATGGGCCAAGGCGGTGAATGGTGATGGTGACGGTGGTCAGCGACAGGCCTGGACGGTGAACAGTGGTTGTGAGCCAAACAGAAGCTGGATTGCATAAGTCTATCTACATCGCTATATAGTTCGGGTCTGCCGAAACTTGACAATGAGTAGGTAAGTCTAAATGGGGGAAAGAGGTAAAATGAGGTATAACGAGGGCACAAACATATGTGGCAAGGTCTGGAGATACAAGTAGCAAGCCGCCAGGCCAGTTGAACAGACCAGTCTTAGATATTGAGAGCTGGCATGACCGGCTTGGTGCCAGTCGTCGGTCTAGGTACTCGGCATAAAGGTAAGAGCTCAGAGTGAGGTAGTAAGGTTCAGAGAGAGACAAGAAGGCTCGCAGGATAAGGTATGCAGTCAGAATATGGTAAGAAGGTGTGATACGACCATAGAGGCCTACTGGTCTCTACATCCGCAGGGGACTTTGTGTTCTGACTGTCCCCAGTCAGATCATGTGACCATGAGACCTGTCCAATAATGCGGAGTTAGAATTTAGGTGGAGTTGTATAACCGCAAGTCTGCTCAGTGGACTTCTTTCTACTCTCCCTCCATCATCTCACTGGTCAATAATGGTCCAATTCACCAGCCGCCTTGATAAGTTCCGCTCCATGGCTGACACCAGCTCTATCCATCGCACAGAAGTACGCCGCCGATTCAAAGACGCAACAGACTGAC
>JBBPLT010000958.1:0-10483 GCA_038089955.1 Strobilomyces dryophilus | reverse complement strand
GCAGCATTCTTGAGGAAAAAGATCAAGACCCGTGCTTGACCAAGGACTTGATAAGCTGATCTTGCAGCCAGATCTTGTCCGATAAGCTCTCAGAGCTTGCTGTTACGACCCGAGCGTAACACCTCTCTCTTATCAGCCTATCACGAAAACGACGTACACGGCCGGAACTTCCCCGCTCCACCACTGGACCTTATCGAAGGCAAGGAAGAATATGAAATTGAAAAGATTGTATGTCACCACAGACCTCCGATGGCCCGACAGTACCTAATCCGATGGAAGGGGTATTTGGCCGAAGAAGATTCCTGGGTAACCGAGTCAGACCTTGAACATGCAGCGGAGTTACTCCAAGAGTATAAAAACCTCCACTCTCTGCGAACCCCTCCTTCACCTGCTACCACCACCTCCACCAGAAAACGATCCACCGTAGCCCTCATCCACACCATGTCCATCGGCCCTACTATTTCCCCTTCCTTCTCCGAAGTCTCCTTCTTTAGGGATGACATCTCCATCGTCCCCTCTTCGGTCACCCTAGTCGACGAACCCGAACCAACCTCTGTCGCAAACGTCTCGTCGGAATACTTTCCGGCTCCTCCTTTCCCTATCCTCTCTGTAGACCTACCTCTGGCAGCCCATCGCCTTCAGGAGGACAACCTCCATCCCACCGGGGAAAGAGAGCTCCTTCAACGCCTTCGTGACCCCCGCTTAACTATTCCCATATCCGCGCACCTCGACATGAACTCCCCTCTCTTCGCCCTTTATCGGGCCTTTCTTCAAATCGAATGACTTACCCCTGTCCAGAACTGGGTCCCCACCACCGCCCAAGGTGGAATGATCCAGGCCCACAACCGCATCGTCCACCGGGAGACCTTAGAAGCCCTTGTCGTAGCCCTCCACCAGTTAGGGATGACTGAGTTCATGGAAGACATCGACCGCTACATGCGGCAGGTGGCTATCCAGCAACAAGAACCCCTTCCCATGCCACCCCACTTCCCTTTTCCGTAATTGACCGCCCGTCGTCCTTCACCGCAATACATTCATGCTGGCTGGACTGTCCCTGAAGCTTCTCCTCCGCCTTCTCCTCGTCCTTCTCCGCCCAGCTCTCCTGCCGGAGAACTCGCTCCCCATGTCTATGGAAACCCTCCAACCAAATATGAGACCGCCATCCGCCGCTACGATGATGCGGTCTACCCCGTTCTTCCACCTACTCATCCAGAATTCCTTGACACTTGTCACAAATGTCATCGGCTTGGACATTTCTGCAGCGACTGCCGGGAGCATCACTGCCACTACTGCCATCTTTGGGCTCCTGGTCATTATCCTTCGGTCTGCCCGGTCCTCTACCTTTGCCACTGGACTCCTCCTCCCCCAATCCCATCTTCATCCTCCTCTTCCAGATCCTCCTCCCGGTCTAACCGCCGCACTCATCCTTACCGCTCGGCCTGCATCTCTATGGGCGGACGACCTCCCCATGTGCGCTCCCCCGGCCTACATTGGGCCACAGACGATGAGGACGCCTATGACGACGGAATGTACGATGACGACAGTGCCACGTACGACGACATGGCCTGGTCTAACATCACCGGCTCCCCGGGCCCTTCTTACTCTTCTTTCTGACGCTCTCCTCGTAGCACTTCGGACGTACTAAGGGGGTAATGTTACGATTGCTTTCTTTTCCCTTTCCACCTCACACTCCGCCGGCATAACCCGGTGACTCGATGTATTCTTTTCTTAGTTCTTGCTTCTTTGGAACCGATGGAACGTTCCAACACATTCCACGACCTTCCATTGTATTAGTAATATGCTGACGCGTCCTTTGCTGCGGATGACTCATTCAGACTTCCTCTGACTCATCCGCTTAGTCATACTCTTTTCTTTCTTTATTTAAGGCCTTGCTTGCTCGTGTATTCCCCTTAAGCTAAACCTCCTCAAGTATCCTCCTGGAATACACTAGCTCGCCCCAGATCCTCGACTCTCTAAGTCCTCGTCCTACTTTGAGTGGACGCTCCCTCGACACCTCGATCACGCCTCTCCAGGCCGAACCTTTGACCCCTCCTTGAGGAAGCCCCCTTGGAGTATGAACCCTTGACCCCAGAGGATGCCCCCTAGGTCAAACCCCCTCGTCTTCGACTTCGACCAACCTTGCCGTTTGAGGCTACGCTCGGCCCTACCCAGACCAAGCGTAACAGCTAGCTGAGTTCTCCCAGTATCATCAAAAGTTTCTAAAAATCTTGGCCCTGCTAGTTGCCGCAGCCAAACTCCCTTCAATGGACTGGGACGCTCTATTCCTGGTCGGTCTGCTGGCTGACCTTCAGCACCAAGTCCACATAAGGCTACTCATCAAAAAAGACGACGTCCACCCATCGGACCCTTATCCCATCGCTGACTCTCTCGCGGCCGCCCATTTCCTTCTCACCAGTTCTTCTCTTCAGCCTCAGGTGTCCAGTGCCACAATTGACCTACTAACACCCTATTACCCCGCATGGGCCACTCCTGGCCTGGCATTTCTGTCGCCACAGACTGTCGCTCCACCGGCTCCACCAATCACAGTGAAACAAGAGCAGGTCATGATGCAGCAGTCTTCTAACTGAAACTGTGCCTTTTGTGACCTCCTCGGTCACTTTATCGGTGGTTGCCCCCACGTTGCGGAGTACATCGCAGCTGGCAAAGTCCGAAGGGGCACCGATGGACGGCTCTGCCTTCCTGACGGGAAGCGCATCCCTCGTGTCAAAGGCACCAAGTGCCTAAAAGAATGTCTTGACCAGCTCACGCTGCGGACCGTTGCACAGCCCGGCACCGTAACGACGGGCATCCTCTCTCTCACAATCCCTGACACTGACGCGGTCCTCGATATCGAGCCGTCAGTCTTCATGGCCCCAGCCGAAAGCTGGGAGACCGAGACCGACCTGGACCTTGCTGACCCTGAACTCCAACAGTACATGGCCCATGTGTTCGCCACGTTTAAGGCCGATAAAGCCAAGGAAAAGGGAAAGCGCATGCGATTCGATGGCATAGAAATACCCATTCGACGTTTGGACCGTGCCGGTCCTCATGCAGCAATGGTCACCGACAAGATTGTCTCACCCACAGTGGAGGCGGCCCGTGCCTCGACACCTGGACCGTCCAAGACCGTGGCCCCCACACCCACGCCTATCTCATCCACATCCAACACAGCAAAACCACTATTTGTTCCTCTCGCTCCCCCTCCTCATACCAATTTGGCTAACAATGGTACTGCCCCGACCGGGCAGTACCATTTTTCATTCCCCCTAGAAGATGAGACCGCACCTAAGCACATTCTCGACCGGGTACTAGAGACCAACGTAACTCTACCAGTCCGAGACCTCATTTCCATTGCCCTAGACATGCGCAAGCATGTCTGTGAGGTAACGACCGTCAAACGCGTATCTGCACCGACCAACGTCGTGCAGATCAACGAACTCTCGGGCCGAGACCCTGCGGCGGTGGAACATGAATTTGGGGACCAAGTTCTTCGGAACGATGAAGGCCTCATCATTGCCTACCATAGCATTCCACTGTGGTCTCTCCAGGCCAGAGTAGTCGGTTCAGGTTGGACCATCACCGCGGTCCTTGACTCGGGCTCAGAGATCGTTGCCATGCCTAAACAGGTGTGGCTTGACCTCGGACTACCAGTCCATTCGGACCACGTCATGACGATGTCGAACGTGAACACGAGCACCGAGGCAACGCTCAGTGTCGTCGAAAACCTCCACCTCGACTTTGGCTTGGGCGAGGTTTGCCTCTAAGTCCAAGTTGTCCCTCGGGCCAACTTCGACCTTCTACTAGGCCAACATTTTCACTGCCTCCTATCTGCTTCGACTGATGACTTCCCTGATGGGGACCAGACCATCATGCTCCACAACCCAAACTTGGGCAAAGAGTTTAAGATGCCGACCCGTCCTTGGACAGAAGGCTGCCTGTGTTGCTGGCACGGACAAAGGTGTTCCAACCACAAGTCTGTCGTCAAATACGTAGAGTTGGGTTTTTGATGATCGATGATCCACCGAGAGGTTGGGGAGAGCCCAACCATGTTACCGCATTTCACCTTTGTCCCCCACCAATTTTAAAGTCTGTTTCACCTTCGGCCCACGCAAGACTGCTTCGGTCCTCTGCATATTCATTCTTATCTTTGACTCAAACCGCACTTTTGCCTGCACACCTTTCGGCCTTCTCTTCGGCCTTCTCCTTTGACCCCGCTGCTCATGCCTTTGCATACAAACCCGTTGCAAAGAAGGTTTGGCCAGTCGCGGCCCCTCTCGAGGAGGAGTTCTGCATCTTGTGCTGCTTACCTGACAAACCGCTCGGCGGTCTTCAACCACTCCCTACTCACCCACCGGCCTTCGTGCCAGGCATTCGCTTTACTCAGGAACATGCCGATGCACTTGACCTCGACCCAGCTAACTGGCTGTGGCCCAAGGAACTCAAGTTGGTCCATTGGCTAGTCCGTGAGCATGAGACCGCTTTCGCTTGGGTACCAACCGAGCAAGGCCGTATAGATGAGCACTACTTCCCTCCGGTCAAGATCCCAACAGTACCTCACACACCGTGGGTACTGTGCAACATTCCCATCCCCCCAAAAGCCTGGGAACAGGCCATACAAATCATCAAAGACTGAATCACCTCAGGCATGTACGAACTGTCCGCCGCAGCCTACCAGTCTTGCTGGTTCTGCGTGCTCAAGCAGGACGGCAAGACGCTTCGGCTCATACACGACCTCCAACCTCTCAATGCTGTGACCATCCGGGACTCCTCGTTCCCACCGTTTGTTGAGCACCTTGCTGAATCTTTCAGCAGGTACATGGTCTATGGCATAATGGACTTATTCGCCGGCTACGACCAACGACTGCTCCATGTGGAGTCCCAAGACATGGACTACCTTTAATAGTCCGCTCGGCCCACATCATCTCACCACTCTACCCATGGGCCATACTAATGCAGTCAAAATCTACCAAGCCGACATGGCGTTTATCCTACAGGACGAGATCCCCCACCACACGATGCTGTTCATCGACGACTTGCCTGTGAAGTCCAAGACAACGTGCCATCAGCGGGCAGACGGCTCCTACAAGACGATCCCCGAGAACCCGGGGATCCAACTATTCATTTGGAATCACCTTGTCATCGTTAACTGAATTTTACAGCAACTACAAAACGTTAACACCATGATCTCGGTCAAGAAATTCGTCCTTGCAGCCCCGGATGCTACCATCATCGGGCACAAGTGCACTTTCGAGGGCCGAGTCCCGCACAAAACCAAAGTCCAGAAGATCCAGGACTGGCCCAAGTGCAAGACCATAATGCAAGACCGAGGCTTTCTCAGTACTTGCGGTGTTGTTCATATATTCATCCGCAATTTCGCTTCGATCGCAAGACCGCTCATCGACCTGACCCAAAATGGCGTCCCGTTCGAATGGGGCGATGTGCAACGGGAGGCAATGACTCGTCTCAAGGATGAGATCACAAAGTCCCCTGCGCTTCAGCGACTTGATTATGAGTTGGGCCAAGAGGTCGTCTTAGCCATCAACACCTCGGTCATCGCGATCGGTCTTATTCTTTCTCAGGAAGGTGAGGATGGCAAGCACTATCTGAACCGATTTAATTCTATCAGCCTCACGAGCATTGAGAGCCGCTATTCCCAAGTGAAGCTCGAGCTCTACGGACTCTTTCGGGCCCTTCGCTCGGTCCACATCTTCATTTTCGGCGTTGTTAACCTCGTCGTCGAGATGGATGCCAAGTACGTTCAGGGGATGATTAACAACCCAGACCTACAACCAAACATGACCATCAACCGATGGATCGTGGGCATCCTTCTCTTTCATTTCGAAATGTGTCATATTCCCGCTGCAAAGCATGCTGGCCCTGACGGTCTTTCTCACCATCCCCCGTCTGACAAAGATCCTCCTGAGGACTCGGGTGCAGAGGATTGGCTCGACCAGGCATATTCTTTTTCAACCACTCTTCTTAACAATCGCTCTCTTTCATTTCCCGCCATACTCCCATCCGACGGTCTCACTTCTTCCTTTTACCTTTGCACCAGTCCTCTTCACACCTTGGACGCTACCATTACACCGCTTCTGACCACTCAGCCTTCGCTCTCTTATGCGTCGGTCTTCTCTTCGTCCTCTTCGCCCAAACCAGAACCACCCCCTGGCTCACCCTCTATCCCTCGGTCCGAAAAGGCCAAGGTGAAAGAGGACTGTCTTCGGACCATCCATTCATTTCTCAAGACGCGTATCTGCCCCATGGACCTCTCAGATGCCGAGTTCCACTCCTTCGTGAACTCGGCGACTCGTTTTTTCATTCTTCACAGCTCCCTTTGGCGTCGAGAGCCGCACAGCCATCACCAACTAGTGGTACCCGAGGCCCGACGGTACGGACTCATCAAAGAGGCACACGATGACCTTGGACACAAAGGTGTCTTCACGGTCCGTACCAGACTCCTCCTCTGCTTTTGGTGGCTGATGTTGGTCGATGACGTCAAGTGGTTCATCCAGACTTGCCACGAGTGTCAGGTCCGCCAGACCGCTCGTTTTCATATTCCACTGACCGTACCCATTATCGGTGGTCTCTTTCGACGTGTCCACATCGACATGATGCTGATGCCCCGCTCGGGTGGGTATCGCTACATCATCCAGGCCTGATGTGCCCTTACCACTTACCCAGAATGGCGGATGCTTCGGACCGAGAACGGCTCGGCCATCGCTGCATTCATTTTCGAAGACCTCCTTTGCCGTTGGGGTCCCATATCCGAACTAGTCACTGACAACGGTCCCACTTTCATCCAAGGTTTAGATATCCTCGCCGCCTGGTATGGAATTCACCATATCCGGATCTCCCCCTACAACTCCCAGGTGAACGGCGTCATTATGATGTCCGGGAGGCCATTGTCAAAAGTTCCACTGGGGGGGAGTTGCGCTGGCACACCGTTGCTCACTCGGTCTTCTGGGCTGAGTGCACCACCATCATTTGCTCAACCGGCCTCTCGCTGTATTTCATGGTTCACGGCATTGAGCCACTTTTTCCATTTGATATCGCTGAAGCAACCTTTCTCGTCCCACCCCCTGAAACAGATCCCCTCACTCCGTCGGACCTGATCACTTGGCGAGCCCGCCAGCTCCAAAAGCATCAGGAAGACTTGGAGTCGGTCCACGAGCGCGTTGCGAAGGCCCACTTTGACTCGGTCAAGCACTTCGAGGCCGCTTTCAAGAACTGGATCAAGGACTTTGACTTCTGCCCTGGAAGTTTGGTCCTTGTTCATAACACTCGAGTCGAAAAGGAACTCAACCGAAAGATGAAGCCGAGGTATCTCGGTCCAATGGTGGTCCTTCATCGGACTACTGGCAGGTCGTACCTTTTGGCCGAGTTAGATGGCACAGTCTCCAAGCTGCACTATGCGGCCTTCCATCTTATCCCTTACTACGTTCATTTCAGATCTGCTACCCACGTGATGGACCTCACTGGTCTCGACGACAAAAGTCTCAACCGACTAGTGGGGGAAGATGTCCCCGAGCCAGATGACATTGATGTGGACCCGGACGATTCAGTCTTCTAAGACCGAGTCTCCACAAACTATTTCCCCTCTCTGTTTTACCCCAGGATTAGACCGGTGACGTCTTGTATACCATAGAAAGACCGCCAACAGACTCTTGCTCCCTCTCCTTTTACTCTCATAAAAACTGTCGATCACTGACAATCATCCAAAAAGAAAATATATAATGTCTCAAAAACACCATTCGTCTCTCCTTATCAATCATCGTTTCCGTGTCTCCCTCTGCTCCTAATATCATAACTTTGGACTTCTACCCACGCTGAGACACCCCACCGTTTAACCATCTTACAACATAGACCACATCATCAAAAAAAAAACCAAAAAGAAAAATAGACCAAAAAAAAACCGTCCGGAAGGTATAGACGAAGAGAGAAGTCTGACGAAGACAAGTCAGGCAGTACCCCGCAAATACCTACGTTTCTCGTCTCTCTTCCTTCGCTTCAGACTTATTCACACTCTCTTTCGCTTCTTCCCATTCGGACTTCGCACTCATTTCGCATTTTACAGACAATTTAGAACTATTTACGACGTACATGCGGACTAATTAAAGGAGGTGCGGCGACTTACTCAGACTCGACAACTTCAGGGATCTCGGCCAAGCGAGCGGTGATCTTCTTGAGTGCGTTGAGCATCTTGTCTTGCTCGCACTCCATCACCTTGGTCTTCCCATGCAGGATGAACAGCCATGCCTCAAGTGCATTGATCTCCTGCATCACCGACTCGACCAGTCCTTGAGCCGAGCGTTTGCTGGCCTTCTTCAGCCCGACCTTCTCCACTACCTTGCCCTTGCCCTTCCCTCTGACCAGTGTCGCCTCCACCACACCATCGTCGTCATTGGACCTGTCAATGGAGATCGGGCTCGGTGCCCTCTTGCTCGGCCCCACCTTCACCATAGACCGTGTGGCCTTTCTTGGGACTGCTGGCTCGAGCATCAGTGAGCTGCATCTATGATGTTCGGACCACTTACCCTTCTTGGTTGTGGCCTTCGGCTTCGCAACCTCCTTCTTCCTCGGCGCTGTTCGGCCCACGCTCTTGTTGCACCGAATCTGCCGCTCATAGCACTGAAGACACACCATCCCCGGCCCAGGGAGACACTCCTCAGGCAGGTTAGCGGACCTGCACCGCATGCAGGCGTCTTCTTTGTCGCCGGCCCCCTCTTGTTCTGGCTCCTCCACCCAACGACGGATCCGAGGGACCACCACGGTCCTCATAGTCTTGGTGTTACAGTTACACGAGAGGATGGCCCCATCCTTTCTTTTCCTCCCATCCCCGACTCCCCGACCCTCGTCCCAGACACCTCTATCTTCGACGATGATCCCATGGAGACCTCTAGCTCCTCCACTCCCGCTCCACCTCGCTTGGTGTGTAGGCTACCCAAGATACCCAAGAAGGACACTTAGAAACCCCTGTCCTTCAAATGTGCAGCAACCGCAGCATGATGGTGCTGGACCTTTTCTTCTTGTACTTCTACCGACTCTGCTTCTCTCACTTCCACACAGAGTTCTGGACACGCCATTCCATTTCCCATGATCCGCTTCCTTTGATCCTTTGTTCCCCTTTTGACCATGGACACCTGCACCCCATCTAGTAGAACCCTCAACCCTGAAGGTTCCCACCCCTTGCCTCACCAGTATATATAGTCGGGTATTTCTTCCCATGTTCCCTAGCTAGTTCTCCGCATCTCCTAGACCCAGGAGGGCACTCGGCCGACTATGAGCTCCCCAACTAGGCTAGGGATGGCTAGCTCCCTCAGCATATCCTCCCGCTGTTGTATTGTCCATGTGTACTGTGAAGCCTCTGGACCGGTCCCCTCTGGCGAGCACGGCCTGCCGCCATGGTCTTCCGCTAGTCGGCAAGGTTGCCACTAGCACAAGGGTTATCCTTGACTGGGTCAGAGTTGACGCCAGTCCTGTTTGTGTTCTTACCCGCCTATACCTGGTACTCGTACTTTGTACTTGTACTAGTCTAGTTATTACGCACAACCAGTGTAGTAATCTAGTCTCTCCTCCACGCATCCCTCCACGTGAGACTGTTCGATCTAGCTGACACTATCGAACCCTTGACCCTAGCCTTTACCAAAGGTTATTAGGGAGAACACCTCACCTAGTCCGCAGAACATACTTGGCTTTGTCTATAAGACTTCGCTCTACTTGGAGTGAGCACTGCTAGGTTACTATGCAACCCGCATAACACTTGGCCTTCTTCGCCTCGGTCAGCTCGCCTTCCCCTCCCTCGCGCGTCCTCTGGGAACCGTTAGTAACAACACCCCCAAACCCACAAACACTTACCTTTGATGATGACGTGCCCGACGACGCAGCCTGCCTGGCCTCGACCGCCGCTGCCTCTGCTCGCAGCCCGGCAATGAACTGCCCAGTGTCAGCCCACAACTCCTCTCTCAGGTGCGCTGCCGCAGTCCTTGCCTCCTCCTCATCAGTCACTGCCCCTGTCGTGTCCTCTTCCGCGGGACTTGCATGTTCCTTCCCCGGGCTCTTCTCCATGCTGGATGTGCCCACGTTGCCCTCTTGATGGGCCGCCTCTTCCTCGTTGGGAGCCGGTCCACATGCAGACCATGCCCAAAAGCACTCATTGGCCTCATCGAGGCAGCTGTTGATGTCCTCGGCCAGCATCGTGTTCAGGCCGATTGCAGCAGCGGCTTCGGCTGCCAAACTCCATGCATCCTAGGGACAAACGCATCAGCCATCCGTGCAACCACACGCCGACCACTCACCATTGCCGAGCCGAAGCTCGCCACCTAGCTGTCATATCCCGTACGAACGCTAAGTCAAACTCCGCTTATGCGGACTTCACTCCGCAGCAAGAACTCATGAACTCCGCTGCTATCTCGCGCTAGAGACCATCCCGCGCTTCCGGACTTTCGTTCCGCTCTCGGTACATTCTCCTAGTCCTCTTATGTTC